>CALNHX010010295.1:0-41556 GCA_940337035.1 Agriotes lineatus | reverse complement strand
TTACTTTTATATAGAAATATTTCGATTTGTTTAAAAAATGTATAGCCTAAAGTGCCATTAAACAGTTTACGCAGTAATTACAATGATTTGTTCCTACTCGCTAATAGAACGTCGGATTTTTTATAATATTTAGAGCTGGTCTTATAAAGGCCACTAATTTGTTGTTACTTTAAATCCTTGTTAAAGTACTAGAAATCACATCAAACCGGTAGTGCTTATGAAATTTTATTAATTGGTAAACACATTTTGATGCGATTTTGTTTATTTTAACAAAGAATTAAGGTTAATTCCAAATTAAGTTTTTTATATAGGACTGGCCGTTACAGGCATGTAACGATCGTTGCTGTGGAAATGCTGATGTGAACACCTTGTGTTTGATTAGAAATCAAGGCACTAAAAGTAAAAGGCTTTTTGTTCGTCTTTAACCGCTTTGTGAAAATGACAGTTAATAATTTTTATTTTAAACTTATTCATAACTGGATTGAGCGTTATTTGTTTTGGATTATTTTTAAAGTACTAAATTATATACTGTCAAGAAATTTTTAAACTTATTTAATTAAACTGGTAAAAAACATATACATAATACGCATAAAATGTTATTTGCTGACCTCATGCTCTTGCAAGCCTTCCTACGGTCGTGTTGCAAACGATCACTCGGTGCAGCAAATTCTATTTTGTATGCTTATTATACAAATAACTATTGTTTACAGCTAACGGTTTATTCATTTCAGTTACATCCCGGTGGGAAAATGCCATCCATTTCATTTACAATGATTTGTTAAACGATAAATAAACATATATTTCCATGTGTTACAATATATTGTATTGATATCGTACCTCAAGACTAAAAATTAATTTATAAAAATTAATCATGCCTTAAGATTAATTATGTAATGACAGAGTACCTAAATGTTAAAACATTATATTTTATAAAACGTGAATTTACTAGTAAAAGAACAGGATAGCTATTTAATAGCTATTTATGCAACAAGTGCTAAAAGTTGACGTTTATGCACGAGTGCATAAACGACTTTTAGCACGCGTTGCATGCAATATTTTATCCACGACCTTAATTTTACTGTTATTAATCCATAAATATCGATTTAACAAAGGTTTGCATCTACGACACTTATAATTTATGTCATAATAAACAGTAGGCTTTGCCATGCGGGCGAATGTTTGCGGAGCCAGTACTGTCAAGATCAGTTACGAAAGGTAATTATTAAATACTACACATCTGACTGTATTCATTACATAACGCTTTAATAACTTCAAAAACACTTTACCTGTAATGCAAGAAGTAACTAGAATAACTTTACAACTTCACTTTCAGTTCGAAATTGTAGTTTTATTACCTCACTTCACTTTATACCACACATGCTCTTAAAGTAAACAGCTGATTTCTTTAACCACGCTAAACTATAAAACGTCAGTTTTAGTGAAATAAGCTAGCGCTAAAAGGCCTACTTTTAGTGGTGGTCGTAGATAAAATATATTTAATAAATTACAAATTTAATTCAAATCCGGTAAAACAATCAATATTTTTCAAAAAGGTTCTAACAATGAATTAAAATATGGTATTTGGAGTAGTAAAGATTGTTATTTGGTAGTATCAGAACAGAAGTCTAATTAATTTTAGATAACAATTAGAACAAACTATAAGATAGTTTGAATAAATGTGAAAGGCCTAAGCAAAATAAATATTTTAAAAAGTGACATAATATGTAAAAATAATTTAAATCATTTGCAATATAAATAATCCAGAAGTATTAGTTTTTAAAGATGTATGAATAGAGATTACCATGGTGAAATTTAATTAAGTAAAACAACAAGGAATTTTTATTAAAAAGAATGTACAGTCGCGGAATTAAAAATCCGGGCAAATCTTATAGAGAATTTTTGCAAATTTTGGGTAATGTAAATTGGGCTTTGCATTTCTAGGTTAGCAATTGACAGTTAAACAATGAGACATGCTGTCATATACGACTAATTTTGCCAGGTAACGTGATAAGTAAAGTAAAGTAGGATATACAGTGAAACATTTTAAATGCCTGGATTTTTAATTCCGCGACTGTACATGTAAAATTTTTTAATAAGCAAAAATTGAAAATAAATCCATATTAAAAATAAATTTTCTAATTTAAATAGTATAAAAGGGTATAAGTGACTAATATAATAATAAATTAATTCAAGAGAAGCCGCGTAGCGCAGTTGGGTAGGCGCTAGACTTGTATTAAGCAAGTCACCGGTTCGAATCCCGCGGGGGCCGGAATTTTTCCGCAGCCTTCGCTATTGGAATAGGGCTCGATGAGACCATTCACAGTTGGGCACCAAATTAACTGTGCTCTAATCCGAACCACAGATAGAGTAACAAGGTCAACACATCACCATGACACTCACCTCACACAATGGTTGCTGCGCAAGCACAAAAGGCGCGCTGCAACTTTGTATCCCGAATCCGGGGCAAGTTGAGTATTGTACCGCCAGATGCAAGCGCATAAAGCACCAGCCTTTACACCGTAAGGTAACATGAGGTTATCGATAATACATACATACATACACACATACATACATACATACATACATTATTTCAAAGTAAGAATTTTTAAACAAACTATAACATTAAAAAAGTGATAAAACTACTACTGGAAGATGAATAAAAATAATGGTATTACAAGATGAAAGTGAACAGCTACGATCAGCAGAATAGTTATTTGGCATTGGTGATGTGACGTCTGCGAATGATTTGGATGCGTACTGTATTGGAGTTGCTGCTGGAGGTTAGTCTAAAGTATTCCGGTTTGATTTGGATGAACTGCAGTGGAGTCGCTAACGGGGTAAACATATCTACACCGGAGTTAGAGTTGGATGAACTACAGAGGAGTCGCTATCGGGTAAACACATTTACGCCTGAGTTAAATTTAGATTAACTGCAGCGGAGTCGCTATCAGGAAAGCTATTTTCTTGGGTTGCTGTGTGAATCTGCATCCGTATTCCATTCATCGCAGCAGTTTAGGTTGCCGATTGGTCTTAATTGCAAATTTAAGTAAGGCGGTTCTTGGAGAACTGTAAGTTGCAGAGCTGGAATCTTCGTTTGAGCTACAAGTGAAGTAATTAATAACAGCGGCTGTTGTAAATGGTTGATAGGAGCTTTACTTATATGGCCTTTCCAGAACATCAGAAAGCAACTTGCATGTATATAGTTGGATAGGGACATCTGATCAAGGCACTTAAGTGAAAGTAACCACAGGTATATGTAAAATAAACGTTAATAAGTTTCAAAAGTGAGCGAATAAGATATTTACAAGAAATACTTACCATTTATCAATATTTAAAACGATATTAACTGTAAAAAATATGAGTTTTCCTAACCTTTCATATTAATAATTTAACTTTGACATAATTCTCATACCACCAATTAACCATAAAGTATAATAATTTTAAGATAAGGTTAATAAATGCCAATGATTAATCATATTTTATGCTTGAACTAACCTGATTTAAGAGTAACTGTTCTTCCGGAGCTAGTAAAAGAAATAGAATCAATAGTAAATAATTAAGTGAAGGGATATCTCTAGAAAATTTAATATGTCTATTTTAAATCAAATAAAATAATAGCATAGCACTGAGGATATTGCATAAAGAATGGCACCAGCAACGTGGGGCGAATTCTAATTGTTAGGCGTAATATTGCAATATTTATAATTATTTAAGTTACCGGAAATCTAATATAAAATATTTAATTAAATAGAGTGGGGAATTAATCCTTATATTTATCTCACATGCTTTTAATGCCCTTAATAAAGAAATAGCAAGAGTGTTCAAAATTACGTGCAAAATCGGTAAAAGTATCTTAATTTTAATATCTTAAAAACAGTCATCGAAACACTTTGTAATACGACTTACATCAATTTGCAAAAAACAATGCAGGTAGCGGGATTGAAACCCGTTCAGGCGGAATCCGATTGCTAGTCAGATGCTTTAACCGCTTGCCAAGATTGCGCACCTATCGTGCTTGCCTATCGTCGCATTACAAAAGATGCAGTGACAACACGGGGCATGGACGCGGGATGCAAACACAGCATACTGCTACGGTCCTTATGACTTCACTCTTATTGCAGGGTTCTACGGCTTTTAATTCTATTTCATAGCTTGATTGTCCACGGCATGCAAATAGAACAAGTTAATTGTTGGCTCCCTCTTTCTTTTCAGGTTACTGTAGAAAATTATTAGAGGATGCACAAAGAAAAGCCATTATATAATAAGGCTTATTAAACGCAATTGTCATTTATTAACATCGATCTGTTTTTAATATCTATTCAGTTTCTTTAAATATGATTGTACTTGCTGTTTGGAATCAAACTCAATTTTGGATTGGTAATACTGCAGGCTTACGTAATTAATATCCGTAACTATACTATACACACATTTTATTTTTGTTTATATTTTTAAATATGCCTTGGTTTATTGATCAACTTTTATTTTACAGTTTATTTGTCATTAATTTCCAAAATTCGATTAAAATCAGTTATGTACTTTCAAAGCACTCCGCTTTGCGTCGTGCTCTTAAACTCGTCGCACGTGCTTTAAAAGCGTACTTATACACTAGTATCATAATATACTATTTTGTATTTATTATTTATATATTTTATGTTTATTATCATTTAAGTTTGTTATTCCATTTTCAATGTTTTTTATTATGTGTTCATTTGCAATTTTATCATTTGAACATGCGCTTTCGCCATCTGAGAGCTATTATTGTGTTTAACATATTGTCATTGCTTTAAGTTTCAATTAAAATTTCTGCATAAATGACATTTTTAATGTGGTGTACCCCGGTCCACCACCATCTTGCATGAATTTCTTTTTAACTAGGGAGATAAATTGAAAGATTTTCCTGGCTAAATAAAGTATCCTATCTTATCTTTCAGATAAGTTAAACAATTAATATGTAACAAAATGTAAAAAGTTCATATGAATTGAAATATATTTTGTAAATACTGTTTAACTCTTGGAGATCTGCAGGCACAAACATACTTATAAAAAATTGATTTATACATTATTTTTTGCATATTTCGGAAGACGTGAAGAGGTGTGAATAATTTTTTTTAAAAGACTACATCACCAAGGATTATTCGATTAAATTTCAAACACATATTCAGAATAATTTATTACTTCCTGGTGTACAGAAATTTATCAATTTTCTTACCATCACAATTTAACCGTTGAAGTTTCTCATAGAAACTCGGATAGTACTTTGCAAATACGTATCGATGACCTCCAACGTGCTGAGTGCGTGATTTGTACCTCAATCAACGGCTTGTCCTCCAGAGAGTAGTAACGTCCTTTCAGTCTGCTCTCTGTTGGGCAGCTTTCCGCATTTAGGGCATATTTCTTTTTGCGGTGTTTATGTAGCCCAAAATACGATTCCGCTTTCAATTCGTTTAGACAGTTGTATTTGGGCTAATAAGTTCTAACATATTACATCGTAAACGGTAGTTCGTTCTTTAGAATAAGTAGTTTCAATATTCGATATCAAAAAGCACGTTGTAATTAGTAGCAGTAAGTACACGTTGTGTACAAATGTTAGCGTTGCAAGCGAGACATTTGAGATTGTAAAACAGTCGCTTACCATTACAGATGAACCAGATGAACTACTTTCCGAGAAAAAAGTGCTAAAAATGACGAAATCAGATGCAGATCAGATCAGTGCATGTGATAATAAATAAAAACATAGATATGCTAAGTTACGTTGTCGACTGCGCTAGACACCAACGGGCGACTCTAGTCGGATTCTTTATACACTGAAAACCATACCTTCTCGGGATCCTTCGAGCCCCAGGTCAGAATATCCAAGTTTCTGCCTCATCGACGAACATATTCCAAGTTCTCTCGTACCATAGGTCAAAATTCCCGAGTTTCTGTCTACCGTTCCAACGAACATCTTCGAGGATATCTTATGTCCCCAACTTGAACACAGCCATCTAAACGTCACTACTTCAAGCTATAGGCTTGTTGTGCCTTCAAGTCGGTACCTATTTTTAACCCCTTGAGACAAATACTTCTTTTCTGGATACTTTCACAGTGTAACGCCCCGTTTCAATTTCGTTTCAATAGAGCATTCTAACAATTAGCATCTTCTTTTAGACCACCTTATATTTAAATAATGTAGCAAAGGAACTCAGGTTTATCGCATAAAATGCTTCACATTAGAGATAAGACACCTGCCAGTTTTTTCGGTCGATGCAGGTTCGTTGGCCCACTTGGAAACAGTGGAATCGCTCATTTATTGTTTTTTTACGATGAGCACTTTGCGGCTCTAAATGCTTGGAGTAGGCTGAAAATGCTCTCGTTTGGTAATAATATTCATCTAATGTATCGTTGCGCATTAATTTCGATATTTAGGCTGGCTCCCCTGCGGCCCCCATAAACGAAAACCGCTGCGGCCTTATTTTCTGCACAAATGGCCGTGAACAGCTTTGGTAAGAATGCCTCTTCTAGTTCAATTTCGCATACTAATTTGAATATATAGGCCGACTCCCTTGCGGCTTTTTCAGTCTCCCAATTTCGCTTCTACAGCTAGCCAGAAATTCTAGTATACCAGGCTGCCTTCCGTCTCAATTAGTTGTCCTCTTAATAGTGGTGTCCTTGGATTCTAAGAATTATGCAGCCAATACTGTCTTGAGAAGTCTTTTAGGACAAGATACAATATACCAGAATGTCCCCTCCCGATCGCTGGACATTAGCAACGAACTAAATTGTAAGTACATGCACTTCTCAGCGTTTTTTAACGACAAATGCAATTACTGCAACTATATCAGTTCTTACTAAGGCCTTAGAAATTGAAACTGAAGCGTGTTTTTAATTACTCTTTTATTCAATCAAATATTAGCGCAAAACGAGCTATAATTAGCTATTTGTGACTTAAATACTTGGAAGTTGATTCCTATTTATGGTTTATTTATTGGATAGGCAATAGTCCTAATAACCTAAATTGCTGTCACTTAGCCTTTATGGTTTATGCGTTTATGTATATAATTCATGTGTTACTGCGATTTTTGAGTTTGATAAAATGCCCCTATTTCTGTTAATTGTTTTGTGTACTTTTCGCAACCCCTCTAGCTATACGATTTATATAGGTATGCAGCGAAGTACAAAAGGTAGGTGGCGTATTAATAATTAGCTAGTTTTGTTTTTTATGTTGTGAGTAACGACAAGGCGCCCAAATTTTAATAATCCTACTGCTCAATTTTAAAGCCCGAAGCAATTTCTTGCCTAGTCCTTACACCACGCCATATTCTGCCGAAAGTTAAAAGAGCTAGCCCAGGCCGTATCAACCCCTCGTCTAAGGGAGCGGTACAGCAAAGCTTGTAGTCGTTGCATGCTTATAGATTTTCTAGTAGTAGCCAGAGTTCCCTTATACAATTCTTTCGCTTTCGTAAAGTAGTAGATAAATTCTTTAAAAATTCAAAAAATAACTTTTGGAAAAAAGGCTGAAACCCGTCGATTTTTATTTCTATTTGCTCATTTTTTCAAATAAAATCTATACATACAGTGAGGTATGACCTCATCGATGTTTTTTTAATGGCAACTGTCATTTTTTATTATTTTTTATTATGGAATATAAAAGAACGCATTTTTTACTTACGGTAAGTTAATTTTTTAGGTTACATGAACAAGAATTAAGAAAAAAAATTAAAATTGCAAAATACTAAATTTAATTGCAATGACAACTCCAAAAACAAACTAAATTAAATGTTCAAATTGTGTACCGCTGTCTGCCTGGCAGTAGCCAAGATGATCGACATGTTTTTTGGTGATTGCTGCCATTGACAAAAACGTAAAATCATACTTCCTAAAATTAAATTTCGTATTATGCAATTTTTACATTTTTTCATTTTTCTTAATTTTTGGTCATCTGACCTATACTCAAAAATCTACTTAACGTAAGTAAAAAAAATGCGTTCTTTCATATTCCGTAATAAAAAAGACAGTTGCCATCGATGACGTCCTACCTTCTACGCGGGTCACCCTGTGTATATGGATTTTATTTGAAAAAAGGACAAATAAAAATTAAAATGGACGGGTCTCATCATTTTTTCCAAAAGTTATTACGTAAATTTTTAACGAATGTATCCACTACTTTACGAAAGCACTGTTTCACTTAGTTTCAGCTATAGTGTGTTGTGGCTCTATGATATTTATATTAAGACACCCGAGATATCTATAACTAGAAATAAATCGGACATTATTACTATTCACATTGCGTGTTGTTCAAAAGTTCGCTTCAGGGACACAGCTTGAGTTTTTCTTCCCCACATGTAGGACCTCGAATATTGTTACAATCTTAATAAATCTCTAATCATGAAGTCACCTTAAGGTCATTTTCTTCAATAATACTAAATTGCGCACCGAATAGTGCTGACTGGATATTTTGCCCTGTGCTCTTGTGTGAATTCAATGCACGTTATTGTTTGTACATTGGGTTTGCCTCTACTCTACTACTGCAACAGTGAATTAAACGATAACCGGTAGAGGGTCAAGGTAAGTCCGCAGCTTTACCAACACAACCCCTATTTGCCGAGGTCGTTTCTTTCCAAATTAGGAAATGTCAATTATCTCTGTCGGCGAGGATTTAATCTAGTGGCGCCCGTATAATAACAATTACCAACTACGCGCGTGTAGAGTAGAAGGAAGAGGAGGAGACCCGGTTCGAAAAGCATTTTGTGACTCACAAACCTAGGGACCTCTATAACAAGTTTTGTTATTAATTTTTATATGAAATTGTTGCATTTGACAAGGCTTTATAGATAGCATTATTTATTAAACGAATCAATCCCTAGTTTTGTCGAAGCATTAATCGCAATATTTTTGCCAGCTACATTCGCCGGGATGGGCGTGGTTCACTTCGATAATTGTTAATTAGGACGAAAACTTGTTGAACTGAATGAAACATTATAAATTTGGCACCACCGTCTTTAAAATTGAAGACATTACAGAACTCGTGTGCGACAGTTGACATCCAGCAACGTCGGGCTTACTTTAATTAAATCCTTTGAAGCCGGTAAACTCCTTTACACACAAACCAATCTTATGACCAAAAAGGTCCTTTGCAAATATCTTTAATGAAAAGCACGGGTTAATTAAATCTAAGTATATTGAATGTGAATATAAGTATGCACAATTAACACAACATCAAGTTGAAACTTGTCACTCAGGCGCGTCACGACCGCATCAGAAGGTTGTTAAGACGATGGAGTACTTGAGTAAGCGCAAAATTTCAAAACGTGATCCAGGACGCCCTCTATTGCCAGGCCACCAAAACCAATTAAGCACGACTAAGCTGTAAGGTAGGGCTCGCATTGTCGGAACCTTGCAATGTTATTATGAAGAGGCAGAAGATGTCACTAGTTATTTCATAAATGGGTTAAATTTTGCAAAAAGTGCTGGATTTTGAAATTATCATAAGAATACTTTCGCTCGATAGGTTCCTCGCGAGATCACCCAGATCAAATTGTTACTAACAGGGTTATTATAGGGTAATTAACAGGCTGTTCGTGCACTTAACTTTTTGTATTAGCCGTCGTTTTAAATAATTCTTCCTTCTGGGTGCGTTTTGCAGTTGCGGTCCCAGAGAAAATTTGAATTCATTTGTCACTGCATTTTTTACCTTAACTGGTACTGTAAGCAGAGCTGGGCAGTAATTAATTACTTTATAATTAAATTCGTTTTTGTTCATTGGTCTATTAATTGAAGTACTTTTCACAATACGGTCATTATTATTGGAAATTCCATTCTTGTTATAAAGTACTTGAGAATTATTTTTTGAAATTAATTAATTAGTATGTACATTCAATTACTCAATTACTTTTGAGTAATTAAATTACTTACTTTGTAAGTATTGAATTACTTGTGGTAATTGAAATTACTCTTGGAAATAGAATTACTTTCTGGGAATTCAATTTCCAAATTACTGACCTCCATAGGGCATTAAATTAAAAAAATATGATAAGACCTTACTACCTTTCATGTTATGCAAATGGCGATCGGGTATTTCTTATGACTAGTCGGATAACAGCGAGTTTTGTGCACGACCAAAAAGAAATATTTGGTGCAGACTCGTATGCCTGTAGATAAGATGCATGTGTTCTGTCTTGCGTAGCGTAGGCTGTGCAGGATGTAGCATTGTAGCTTGCTAATAATTATTGTGTAAGAAGCGAAAAATAAGTTTGCGGGGGTAAATGTAGAATTAATTTTTTCCATAAGCATTGACAACAAATAGCTTCATTATAACTACAATATTGGTTCACAATAATTATTTATTAATTTTGCTTATTTAAACGATGTACTAGCATATGACGAAATACTACTAAATACAAATATACGACAACAATTTCTAGGGAGAGTAATTGAAAAAGTAATTTATGTTGTGCAATTGCAATCACTAAGTAATTGATAATTGAATTACTATTTCATTTGAGTAATTACGAATATGGTAATTCAATTACTTCATTGGGCGTTAATTAGTAATGAATTCCTTTTTTGCAATATTCAAGAATCACCCTGTATATAAAAATGAATGTTGATTTTTGTTTGTCAAGTATGCGTTTCTATACCATTCATCTGAATGAGATGAAACTTTGGGGAGTGGCTCTGCGCACGCCCGCGAAGGTTTCTGAATTACTACAATTATTGTTTTCAGTGTATGAGTGCACAATTTAATTGAATCAAATACAAACAGCTGATTGTGAAATTTCAATTGCCAGTCGACATTAGATAATAAATATCACATGCATTTTCTTCGCATTTTCCACGTGAATTTGTAATAGTCATCACAAAGCATTAATTTCGCTGTCAAATCAATTATGCCACCCAAACGACAATCGATTGGTCGATCTACACCTCAAATACGAAAGAAAAAGGCATCACAAGCTTCAGAAACAGACGAGCAATGGGAAGCAAGACTGGAAACCTCTCGAGTACGCACTGCTCGATCCAGACGAATACTGCACGCTGATTTAAATATTGGTGCATTCCATTACGATGCTAATTATAATTACATCCAAGTATGGTTATTGAAATCTATACATATAAAAATGAATGTTAATTTTGTTTGTCCCGTATGCGTTCCTATACCATTCATCCGATTGCGATGAAACTTTGGTAAGTTGTTGTGCACACGCCCGCGAAGATTTCTAAACAACCATTTTACAATGGGGTCGGGATATTTCTATAAATTGTATTTATTGTTCGATTTGGCTCAGAATATATTGTAATGATATGAATACAGGGTTATAAAAATCAATTTTAAAGTAGGATTAACGGATTACAATAGGGATCAATTTGAATATGAATTGGGAATATGAATAATGGGTATGTGATTAGAAAAGAAAATAGAATTATAATTGAATAAAATATGGCTAATTGAGAAACAGATGGATTCGAATATAATGTAATACCTAAATATGAAATTTGAAGGTAATGACAATAATTAATCGAAATAGATTATTGCATATAGTAGGTAGAAATCAAAAATAAAGAAATAGTGTGTTGTAAGCAGAAAATATGATATCGTTAAGGACTTTGTTTTCATTATTATAGATAACAAATTTTTGAAAAATGTAAAGCTGTAATTAATTTGGTGTATTTCAAAAGTATGAAATAAACCCTATTTTAAAAGTAAAATGTTTGGAAATTAAGGGTTCATATTAAGACAAAATTTATATGGTGAAAGACTAAACTAAAAGCAGAACTAATCTACAAAGGAGAATAAATAGAGAAAAATACTAAGTTAAGTTTATTGAATAATTACATTTGACATTGTATATCAATTGATTTGGATTGCATCGAGCTGTTAGTACGAAAGGAGAATTCTGGAGGAGAGACCGTTGGTTCTTGGTGCTGGTTAGTGGAGTAATTTGGAGGAGTGTTTTTGGATGCGGTGTTGGAGTTGGGTGACTACAACTGAGGTCTGTTTTGGGTCCATGCTGTAAGGGAGCTTCTGTTGCTGATTCTGGGCAATTTTGACATATTGGGTGTCATTGGAGGCTTTCGCTGTGTTTGTTGACTGGAGCAGTTGTGATTGTTGACGGAGTGGAGCAAGTTGGTTAACATCAGGAAAATTGATAAGTTGGAGTAAAAGGTGGGTGAGTTTAGGTATTTAGATAAGCACAAGAAAATAAAGGCTAAAAAGGTGAATTCATTATTAAGGAATTACTTACTGTTTGATATTTTTATGTGGTAAGTGTAACAATCTGGTATTTGTCATTGAATTTTCAAATTTGGTTGACATATCATTTGACAGAAGTTATTTTTTACTTGTAATAAAATTAAAATCAGAACATCAAATTTCAGAATAAGCAATCGACCCCTGATTTTCAGAAGCTAGCACAAAGAATAACTATTAATATTCAAATAATTAATATAAACAGGGCAATTTAAATTGAGTAAAATATAATTTATAAACATATACTAATAGGTAACAAAAAGTAAGAACCCGAATCAGTTCAATATGTTAGTTACGTGGAAAGGAATATTTTTTCAAAAAATGGATTCGGTAGGTGGCGCTGGAGTAGAGATATTTACGAAAATGTGTATGGTGAGATTTGGCTCATATTCAGATGATGTGTGTACAAAAACAAGTTATTTTTGGGCAGTACAACATTTACCGAGTCAGCTAGTTATATTATAACATGTATTTACAGGAGAATTACACATTACATATCAGGATAAGCTGCAATAGTTCCCATTGTAATTGCAATTCATTCTAAATCCTCTATTTCTATATCTATTCTCTATCGCACTCACGGTTAACTAACCAAATAGTAATTTATTATACAAGACGATAAAGTTAAATTTTATCTACGAGTGAATCGTTTAACGTCGAGACGAAGTCGAGACATTAATGATTCAAGAGTGGATAGAAATAGCTTTATCGTCGTGTATAATACAATATTTTTTTCTATAGCAAGAACTTTAACAATTTCAAAAGAAAATAAGGACAGTCAATCACATTTCAAAATGTCAGTAGTTGGACTGGGTTGCTAAGATAATACGAAGCTGTCATATTTAATTTAAACAAATGTTAGAAAATTAAATGACTTTATCTATCCTTGATGTTAAAGTGTTACTTTATCTACCCTTGCTGTTAAAGTAAAACTTGACCTTTTGTTTTGAGTTGATAAAAGCACACTTTAACATGTACTATACAAAAAAAGATATTATTTTCCTAATACACAGCTATAACAGAAAAAACGTTTAAGCTGTAGCATTAACCTCGGAACGACATGCACGACATTGTTAAATAAAACATTAAATTAAAGACACCCTTTTAGTTGTAACTCACGAGTCAGAACTTAATAAAAAGACAAGACTGTATATACATTTTCAAGCGTTTTCAGGGGTAAAACAATTTTTTAATGTTTATAGGTGAATAGTTCCAATATATAATTACGTGTTATTGATATTAGTTATGTTGTAATATTAGCTAAATAGTTAAAATTACTATTACCTCTCTATTTAACGTAATGCGCTGTTAATGTTTCCATTGATGCAGAATAATTAGTTCCTGATTTCTAGCAATATCGATTTCTAGTCGAGTAGAAAGAAACTGATTCTTTCAGCAAAATAACATTGACTAATTCAAATCACTTCCATGTTTTTTACATTAAATCGTATTTAAATTGTGGGAATAAATTCTTTGGAATCTCCGTGTTATTGCATAACCGAATTCACAAACGATAAATGCGCTTTCCAAACTGTAAGTAAATGTGTAGCTGTTATTCAGTCTCTCTGAAATCATAACAAGAAAACAGCGCAGCAAAATTTGTCAGATATCTCCCGCACTTTCAATGTGAAATATGTAACATACATACCTTTGCCATTTTAAAAAGTTAAAATTTATAAAAACCATAATAAACAAATGAGTCACATAATTAAAAATAAATGTAATGCAATCTGTTTATGTCACTTTTAAACCACGGAACCTATCAATAGAAAGGGATTCCGAACAGTCTTTTTAAAGTTAGTCGCATATCCCCAATAGTTTCTTTAATAACGTTATTTCCCTAATATAATGTATCTTAAAAATTACAATTTTACTGCGCAAACTGCGAAATTCTGTAAAATTTTTAATATGACAAACAATATGTTGTGCAATATTTTTCTACAAGTATTAGGTAATTTTATAGAAAAAAATGTTTTCGGCCCAATTTATTAAATTAGCATTATGTTATACCAAGCTCAGTACATCATTTGGAAGAGTGAATAGGGCTGTTAAGAAATTATGTGTCGTATTAACAATAAATATTTTTAAATTTCACCATATAAACCATTTCTTAAAACCAGCGTTCTAAGCTCTATTGAGCCAGTAGCCTGACTAAAAAATTGTTAATACATTTTTACTTCGCTCGTCTAAAAATCACCTTCCGATATTTCTTCAGATCTTTACGTTTCAGGGTCCGTAGATAACGAAAAACAGGTTTTCTCAATGACATCTGTCTGTCTGTTGGCGGTATACCTTAAAAAAAATTGTTGGAGGAAGACGATATTTTGCATGGAGATTATGTCTACCTGGCATAAACCTGAGAAAATTTCGGACGAATATACAGGGTGTCCAAAAAATGGCGGATTAACTCTACAGTGCGTTACTTGGGGATGCCTAATGAACCATGGAAAAATATGAAAAAAATTCCCTGGGCCGTATTTTTCGAAATATGTCTGGTCAAAGGTGGGTAATGAAATCCATTTATTGAAATAACTAGTTTATAATTATAGTGTCAAATATATCTGGGACTTATTAAAATATCTGTTTTTTTAATATTCTTGGGATTTTACTAAATTGTTTTCAATATTTAAGTATTTTAAAAAAACTGATTTTCTGTTGAGTTTGTCAATTACTAAATATGGCAAACAGGCTTTGTACAATAATAATATACGAAATCAAGCTGGGCATTGAAATATTTGTTGTATGAATAATATGTTGGTGGCACTGTAAGTTCATGTCAAATTCGTTGTTAGCAGGTTAGGTTTGTGTCAAAACTGACGCAAAACCTAACCTACTAACCTGGAATTTGACATAGACTTACAGTGTCACCAACATATTAACAACTTACTATGGATACATTTTTGATTGAGAAATTGTTGCAGTATCAATGTGCCAGATTTATTTTTATTAATTTCGAAATATTTCGAAAAATACGGCCCAGGGATTTTTTTTCATATTTTTTCAGGGTTCATAAGGCATCCCTTAGTAACGCACCGTAGAGTTAATCCGCCATTTTTTGAACACCCTGTATACATGATGGGCAGCTTAAAAAATAAAATTTTATTTATTTTTGCGTTAACTGAGACATTGATAAAAGTAATAATTTGCACATAGGTCAGGCATTACACTTGACAAAAACGAGATCCAGGGTAATGTTAAAAAATAAAAATGAACAAGAATCAGCTGTTGAATGTAATGCAGTTGCTACGCCACTACATTAAGCAGAGCTGCGTAGTAAGATGCGATATACGGGTGTGCTGAAGTCTAGGTAGGTTAGGTTTCGTTTGTTATTTGACACAGGCTGACACAAAACTTAACCTGCAAATCTTGAATTTGACATAGCTAGACAGTGTTTTAAATACAGTAGGGTATTATGACTATAAACTTCGAGGGGTTTATGGCCTACATGATACAACTAATATCAGTGTAATTATTAGTGATGGGCATAACCGGACAATTTTTATAACCGAATTATTTGCATTCGAATGATATTAATAACCGAATGATTATTTGAATAATCATTTGAATACATTTTGGCTCTCGATTTGTTTTGATTTCGCCAGTTTGCCGGTTACGCGGTTCAGCGTCATCTGCATCGGCATTGTAACTTGCAGATAGCAGAGGAACTCAGTTAATCGTTAATTATAATAATTGCATAAATGATTTTTATTTGATTTCTAAGGAGTTTAAACCATTGAAAATAGCTATATCAATACTAATCATAAAGAAATTATAAATATGCGAATACAAAGTATCTATTGAATCTATTCTTAGTTCCTAAAATTCTCTAGTAGCCACCCTTCCCTTTTCGCTTGCACATCCTACTGCACATCCTACCGGTATATTTTAGAATCCATAATTTATCTACGTTCAGCCTTCCGCGGTTCTAAGGACGCACACTTAAAATTTTAAACATCGAAATCCACTTCTTGTCCCACGTTCATATCAAATAACACCGAGGGATGGACATCGACTGCTCCGTTATTAAAAATTAAATATAAATCTGTTACGATATTGGAAAATCTTATTTCGCTTTCTGTTTATCCCTGTTAGGCATAATCAACCGCATTTCGAAGTAAAAATTTAGGCCGTTATAAATTAATACCAACACAGCTTCGGCAAATCTCATACTCAGCAGAGCGTTATTTTTAATAGGAACGGCCCCATAAATTTCAATCGTCGACTGGGAGTCTGAAATGTCTTAATAACATCAACAAGCAGCCGCGAGCCTCACTTGGGTCAATCTAAGTACATACGTAGAAAAGGTCTTGACAACTTGCTATATCTCAGCGACCACAAATTTAATGCGCAGTGTAGCAAGGGAGAAAACTGTAGAGCGAGACTCTCAAATGGTGTTTTGAGTTTAATCTGCCTTGCTTATGGTTATGACGTTATGAGTTATGAATGACTTATTATTTACAGAATTTCGATCACTCGCAGGTCGCTGAGATACGGCACGTAGTACGTATCACGATGAGGTTATTTTTCATTCGAATACTTGGAACGAAAACCGAGTTACACAGGTTATTTCAATAACCGAATAACCGGTTATTTTTCATTCGAATAAGCCCATCACTAGTAATTATGCCTCTAGAATATATGAGTTGTGAATAAAACAAATTATTTTAAAAACTTTCTCAATTTTGAATGTTACGAGTACTTCAATCACAACGCCGCATAAACTCAAAATTCTTTTCAGAAATCTAAAACTATAATTACGTGATAATGGTGGCATACAATGCTAATATGGTACATGCTACATGACTTTTAAATTTATGTTATCCAATATTTTAGCTAGCCACTTGTTACATCAACAATTGCCGATGGTAAATCGGAACATGCTCGCACTAACTCAGGAGAAGGGTCGTGGGCAACTTACCTTCCAAAAAAACTAAAGATCGAACGGATAAGGGCGCCAAGGGGTTTGCAGCCTTATGTTCCACTCGTTCGTTTAAGCAAAAAAAACCACTAAACTCGCTCAAGATAGCAATGCAACGTAAACAATAAAACAAAACCCACAGAGTGATAAATCGTATAATATTCTAATATTTAATGTATCGGATAACAGGGAGGCATGAAATTGTTTTGTAATTACTGGCATAAAGTACACAGACAAGACTAGCACAAAATAAATATATATCACAGTAGGCAAATATATATCACATTATTACTTATTTCATAAATTCAATCGGGTGCATCCGAAATCGCAGCTAGGCTGACGGCCTCGTAACTAATTTCTAAATGGACTTACTTTCAGCACTAAATTAGGCCAAAACACATTAATTAATAGCAACCCGAAGGCTAAGAGAATGTCACCGTTGTACTGCGTTCCATTTTTTGTATGTATCAAGTTAATAATTTACGGATACCCACGTAAGCAATCAGATCTGTCTGCCCTATGGAAATAAGCAACTGCTGAATACTGTTCCAGCTATTTTAACTAATCCGAAGGAGCATGGAACTATCGCAACTAGGTTTGCCACTCGCTCAGCGAAATTTCAATCCAAAATGAGCTTCGGCGAATTTACTTTAACATAAGCACAGCGAGAGCTCGCACTTCGTGTGACACCTGATTATAACAATTACTTGCGGTGAAGCCGCTAATAACAGAACCCTATATGAATTGCTAAACAAGATAACGCAGGCAATTGAAAATTCCAGTACATCCTAGCAGTTAACGAACATAATACAATGCCGCACAACGAAATCGTTTGAGAGTTCATATAACAAATTGCAAAATAATCGAGGTAGGTTTCAAACCAGGCTCGGCCTCACGAGCTCACTCCAAACACCAGGGGGCTGCTCCTACGGGAAGCTGTGAGCCACCGCGGACAGGACTGTGCCTCAAATCTCTCCGAGGGGTGTGCGAGGATCCACAGCCATCGACTTTGGGATGATCTCAGCCCTAAGCAAGGAGGATCTCAGCCCGAAGCAAGGAGCTGAGTAAACACAACCAAAATTAGTGGTCGAATAAGAAGAGAGAGAAGCGTGCTTACCCAGAAAAGTCTGATATTCGCCTAACAGAAAAATGTGCTTTACACAAACAGAGGTTTTGGTAACTTTTCTGGCCCATCGACGGAAAGGATGTTAAAATAGCGGCTGCCACAACAACTAGGTTCTTTGGGCGTCCTTTACGAACCCTTCTTTCAGTTCAGCTTCCTACATGGGAGACGATGCACCTCGAAGATTGTCCAAACAAACAATTTAGCGGGCAGACATCTTAGCAAGCAACTTTTCACCAAAAACGACGCTTCCCTAACGCCATCTCATGACAACGGCGGAAGTTGTTGGTGCCGATAATACAGAGCCCTGAACCGGTATTTTAAATACGAACTTTCCAAAGAGAAAATAGAAACCTGTGTTTCCACTAGATCTGTTTCAATTGCGGATTGTATTGTTCGAGAAACAACGAAGGTTGCCTGCTATCAGGCGGAGAGTACTGCATAATTACGAGAAAACAATTCATTGGTTTCAATTAAAATGTCTTCAATTTTCTTGAAATGCCTGTGTTCAGCGGGGAAGTTTAAATCTTCAAGGAGCATAATAGTTTTGATTAGGTTACTTCTAAGTGTGCCATAATTTATAAGCATGGGTGTATAATCTATATTTTTGATTAACGTAAATTCGCTTTCCTTTAGAATAGCGTTTCCTAAATTTAAAGGGTATAGTCCGGGGTTGTCTTCGAGGTTTTTGATAGTTACGTCGCCAGTCACATATTGGATTGTGAGGGCGCACAGGATTGTGAGGATGATTGACCTGTAAAAGGCAATAATTCATTAATATGCCTTTTTATTTTAGGTCCGTCGTTGGCGGGTGTTAATTCATAAATATCATGTTCGAGAATTTGGGAAATGATAAAGGGTCCAGTAAATTTTGGTTATTTTTTATTTCTAAAATTTGTTTGTATGAATACTCGATCTTCCAATCTAAAAGTTTTATTTTTACGGGTTGGATTCAATTTCAAGTTGCATTTTTCTTTAGTTTCCGTTTGTTGGTCCTGTAGGGCTTTATATATATTTTTCATTTTCATTTTTCTTATGTTCTGACAGATAATCGTGATAGTACGATTTTGTATAGTCAATATCAAAGGGATTTTTGCTTTACGTGTGTCCAAATACTATCTCAAATGGTGTTAGTTTAAGATTGGAGTGTATAGTGTGATTGTATGCTAAGATACAATATTGTATTTTTTGATGTTCGGGTATATTTGTTAATAATCGGTAATGTTCAATAATGGTTGAATGTAAGCGTTCAACTAACGAATTTGACTGGTGATGGTGAGGGGTTGTTGTGTGTAATTGAATTTTGTGTATGGCTATAAAATCTTTGAAAATTTGTTTATTGAATTCTCCATCAGCAACGATCGTATCACGTGCTGTGAAAGTGCATATATATTTGAATAATTGTTCGATGACATCGGTTAGATTATGTGATTTAATAAAATAGGCTTGTGCGAATTTTGAGAAAGAATCAATTATGGTTAAGTAGCTTCTATTGCCAATTCGGAATATATCGAGGTGTATTGTATGAGTGGGTGTGAGTTTAGAATTTGGTTCTTTCAAATTTTTTAACCAGACTAATGGTCTGTGATCAGTATACATTATAAATTTAGTTCCAAATAGATACGGTCTAAATTGTTTGGTCGCCCAAACCATGGCTAAAAGTTCTCGTTCTATAGTGGTGTACCGTTGTTCTGCGTCCTTCAAAGTTCTTGATGCATAGCAAATTGGTTTACCTTCTTGTGATAGTACAGCGCCTAAAGCGTATTTAGATGCGTCTGTAGTAATTCAAAAGTCTTTTCAAAATTGGGGTATTGAAGTAGGTGTTCATTTGTTAAGAGTTGTTTACAATAGTTGAAATTTTGTAAAACTTCTGGTGTATGTATAATTTTGTTATCCTTTTTGAGACATAAAGTTAGAAATTTTGTGATTTTGGCAAAGTTTTTAACGAATTTCCTATAGTATCCAAAGAGTCCTAGAAATGATTTTATTTCTGTTCTTGTCTTTGGGGCTGGAAAGTTTTTTATGGCTGAAATTTTTGATGGATCGGGTTTTATTCCATCCGGAGTAATTATGTGTCCTAAATATTAACAGATTTGTGCAAAAATTCTGATTTATCGAGTTGGATTTTAATATTAGATTCTCGGCATCTATTTAAAACATTTTTTAAACGGTTTATGTGATCTTGGATAGAGTTTGAGTAAATAATGATGTCGTCGAGGTAAACAAGACATTGTTGGGGTGTTAAACCTATTAGGGCATTGTTTATAGCTCTTTGAAACGTTAATGAACCATTTTTTAAACCAGGTGGTATATGCCGAAAGTGGAAGTGACCTTCCTCTGTAGAGAAAGCTGTTTACTCACGATCTTTTTCTTCTATCTCTATCTGATGAAAACCAGATGCGAGGTCTAGGGTTGTAAAATAAGTGGCTCTACCAAGGTTGTCTAATACTGTTTCAATGCGAGGGAGAGGATATTTGTCTCCGATGGTTTGTTCATTCAATTTGCGATAATCGATTACGATTCGCCATTTTTGTTTGCCAGAGGCGTCGATTTTTTTGGGGACTACCCAAATGGGGAAATTATACGGGGATTCTGAGGGCTCAACTATTTTTTCTTTTAACATTGTACTAATTTGTTCTTTTACCTCATTCCTATGAACATGTGGATATCCATAGGTTTTGGTAAATATAGGTGCGTCAGTTTAAGTTCTGATATTATGTTTTGTTAAATTGGTAGCAGATAGGGGTATATTTGGAGAATAAAAAATATCCTTATATTAATGGCATAAGTTATTTAAAGTTGTTTTTTCTTCTTCGTGAAGATGGCTAAGTCTCAGATTGTCTTCTAAATTTTTATTTAATTTTTTTTTTATATTGGGGTCAGAAGTATTGACGTTGAAATTATTAATTTGTATTGAGGTGTCATTTGTTTCATATTCTTCTAAAAATAAGGCATTGTAGATGTGAATTTGTTTTGTTTCATTTGAGGTATTTATAGGACTAGTTTTAAACCAATTATTATGAAGTTTGACTACTGCTGAGGGCATTATGACATTGTTATTAAGGTTTAGTTTTGGGGCTAATTTTGAACCATTGCTTCCGACTGCAGGAAGAGTTACAAATAGCTCTGTTCGTGGGGGTAGTATAATTTGTTTCAATAAATTTTTAGTAGTTTTTAATTTGGAAAAATTACATTCGTTTCTTTTTTGAATTTCTTGATTGGTTTTAGAAGGGTTATAGTAAAATGGTACAGTGGTGCTTTCTGTCTGGATATGCATCCACTTGTAATCTATTGTTGCAGGTAAATTGGAAAGTAAGTCTGAACCTATTAGTCCTACGTATTCATTATGAAAATCAAATAAGTAACATGTGTGAGTACCATCTTCTTTAAAAAGATTTGGAATAGGTAAATCTGCTACAAAGTTATGTCGAGTAGTTCCCTGTGATATGGTTATTTCGAAATTGCATGGATAGATTAAATTTGGAAAGTATGTTTGTGCAAATTTGGGGGAAATAATTGTTTTAGAACCGCCGGTGTTTGTCTCCAGTTGTTGGTATTATTATATAAGGGAGATTGGATTTTGGGTTGATGTTAAAGTTTTCTATGACTTCCGAGGCCGTTAATGAAAATTTCCAGATTCGTCGGGATCTTCTTTATCAGAGTCACCTTAAGTTAAACAAAAAAAAATCTGTGGTTGGATCTAGTGTACTGAAATTGTTTTCACAATTTTCAAAGGTTTCTTGTTCGTAATAGGGATCTTGTTCATATTCGGGGGAACTTGAACTTGATTGTTGAGGCATGACATTTTCATTGAATAGTTCTTCTGAATGAAAATTTCTAGGTTGGTTGGACTGTCTTATTATATTTTGGGAGATTGCACGAAATTTATTCGGGTTAGTTAGTTGTTGCGTAGCACTTCTTTTTATTGTGCTAACTTCCATGGGTTCTGGTCGAAAAGAGGGTTTAAAATGTGGTTTCGGTGCAAAAACATTATTTTGGGGGTTTTGAAAATTTCTTGTTTGATTAAAATTTCTATTAGGATTGAACTGGGGTTGTCTGTATTGTGTTCTCATTGTATTAGGTGTAAAATTATTGAATCGGGGTGTATATAAATTTTGGGCTTGAGAGTTTTGGTTAAAGTAATTCGGATTATAACTTTGAGTAGCTGGGTTATGGTTTTGTGTTATAGGCTTTGAAGATTTTTGATTAAAATGTGAAAATTGCCTATTATTTTGGGTTTGAGAGTACCTAATGTCTAATTCTTCTTTGATCACTGCAAGACCTTCTTCTAAAGATTTGGGGTTACGACTTCTAAGGAAACTACCTAAGTTCTCATTTAGTCCGCTTACAAAAGTTCGTAAAGCTAAGGCTTTATTAGCTTCTAATTTATGATCTTTTATCGCTTGATCTTCGTCACCTAATGAAACTTTCGAATTATATATAGCTAAATGCGTTCTGATTTTATTAAAAAATTCAATGGGGCTATCTTTATTTTGTTTTAGTTTTGTCAAATCAATAAGTAAATTTAGTTCGGATCTCTGGTCTCCAAAATTTTCGATAAGCACTGTCTTTAATTCATTCCAAGTATCGTAATGATATCCGGTAATGACTTCTAAGGCTTGACCTTTAAGCTAGTTCCTGATTGAAGAGATTATTAATTTGTTAATGTAATCGTTTCGTTCGTCAGTACAAAATTGAGTAGGTATTACCTCTGTTGATCGTATAAATTCAGAGAGTGTCGCTGGATTTCCGTTATAAGTTGGGATTTCATTAAGCAACGATACGCTAAAATGAGGGGGAAATACTACTGGGTTTACCATTTCTATTCTGTTATTATTTAAAAATAATAATCTAGGTTGTACAGGATTTCTATCACGTGGTGATCGTGATCTGTCCCTGGACATTAATATTCAAATTTTTAGGGTTGCAATACAATGACAAGAATAAATACGGCAAGAATATTTAAAGTTGCAAAAATTGTGTCACGATTTATTAAGGTGTTATTTTATGTTAGCTTATAAATAAACCTAGCTCATGGGTAGTTACTAAAACTCAGGGGTCCTACGCACAGGTACGAAGTCAGCTGGCAAGATTAAGTGTACCTATCGCACACACCAGACCTTCGTCTCATATGGCACCTGCCTGATCTTAAAATTAAAGTTCTAAAAACTATGTTAATATGATTTAAAATTATTATTTAAATTCACTTGATTTTATTCTTTGCTTCTAGCATGTAGCAAGTAAAGTTACAAAAAATATTAATAATTGGAATATTCTTACTTCATTCCTTAGGTCTTGATCTCTTAGGATCGGATGCGGTTTCAATAACCAAGCGTCCTCGATGGACTGGTGATCTCGATGATCAGAATGTTCTGCTAGCGGCGACGCTTACCGGGGCGATGTTTGTCCCGTCGAAGACTTCGCTGCTCAGCAGGGGTTGTTTCGTGCTTACGGCTTTGCGGGTCCCAGGGGGTCGGTCGATCTTCGGCTTGCCTCAGGGCGATGCTTGGCCCTTCGATGGCTTCGCTTCAGGATCTCCGGAACGTTGGTAGTCGCGGCAAAGTATTGAAATGCCCAAATTCCTCCACGAATCCACAAGACTGCGCCAGTTTCGTTTGGTACTCAACGAAACGAATTTTTAAAAAACTTTATTTAACCATGAAGTATTTACAGACATGGGAGCTTAAGACTATCTTTACACTAAGAGCAGCAACTTAAGACAATCTTTAGTGTAAGAAGGCTACCTTAAGACTGATTCGTACAAATCATGGGAAGTAGGAAGCTAAAAGCTATCTAATCTAGGTTATGCTAGCTTGCAAGTGATTAGCGGCGATTGCCGGCACATATGGTGCTGAATAGACTATTCTAATAATATAATTAGCATCCGTTATTTAACATTAATCTTTTATGAGTTACATAATAAACCGTCTATTTAAAAATATAGCAGATATACTTCCTCAACGTCTATAGGTAAACGTAGTTTAGCGATCGTAAAGGCTACGTCTTATTTACATACGGTGTACAACGCTAAAAATAGGTAAAATAATTTTCATACATGAGCCGTTTAAATGATGAATTGGTAGCAACCATTGTTTAAAAAATGTAAATAATGTACCGTATTTTAAGCGAATATACACTGGTATTAAAATTACGTCAATTGAATGCTCTTTTTATATTGACTAAAAGACATTTCAGTTTAAACCATCTTACGCACAAAAATTTATTTACCGGGAAGACTCAGGTTTGGGTTTTTGCCTTGATGTTGCTCTTCATCCACCATAAAGACCGCCATATTCGAACCATTTGCGCCCCAGAAGAATGTCAACGGTAATTAAGGTCTCATTTGCCTCCAGGCTTGAATCTCATTAGTCATCAGGACACCCGAACTTAGCCGACTGACTAGTACGGCGGTCTTCTACCTGCAAATTAGTTATTACAAAAATACAAAATTTAATAATTCTTCCCTTAGCTGCCCTAACTTCTATGCGTTTCTGTTGGTACTTTAATGTTTGTGTTTATTTGAGATTTATTTTAAAATTTTAGTAAGAGTTTTTACACTGGTATCAAATTTATTGATTAATAATTTAGATTATTAGATTAGCTCATTTTATCAGCGTGTCAGTGACACCTAGTTTTTAAACATATTGTTATAGGAATTCAACAATATACTAAGTATTTTATATAGTTCTCCATCCACTTTTAGAAAATAAATGAAGGGGTTGGTTAGTAGAGGATAGGGCGGATAGCTACAAAGGTTGTACCGTTGATAACTTTTTTAAATAGTTTTTGTCAACTAAGGTCTTCATATTTTAGCTGACCTTCGCCTGTGTGTCATTTAGTATAAAAAGAATGTATGGTTTATTCGGTAGAATAAAGACAATATTATTATTAAATACTCGATAATTATTTATTGAATCTGGCAAGAATGACTAAAAGCTTTTAAATCGCTATTATTCGTAACAGACAATGCAGCGTCCCAAGAATGTGTGGTTCACTTTTTAATAAAAAAATCTAACCAAAATTTAATCTATGCTTTTTTTATTTTGACGTACTGTTATTGGCCTTACCGTTTTTAAATTACTTCCAAAATTTGATCAGGTTTAAGTTAGGATTCAAACGATTTTTGGTGAAAATTTTGTTGAAATCGGTAATTACACTAGTTTTGTGTCAATCTGCGGAACAAAATCCGAGCCAAACGAAAACATTCTACACATGCACTTTTACAGTGTATCCCAGGATTGATGTTACAAGAAGTGAGATGGACTAAACATTTTAGAATTTTATTTTAAGATTCTGGGATTCGGTCCTGCTTGGTTTGAAAAGAATTTTAAGAATATTTTGAGTTTTTGAAAAAACAAGTAGGCCTTGACAGGGAAGCGAAAACTATTTTATTTTCAGGTAAACTACTCTTTTTGTTCATGATACGGCAAAATTTTATTAAGAAAATTTGTTCAGAATAATAAGTTATGGCCCTATACAAAATTTCAGAAAGATCTGCCGATATTTTTTAGATTACAATGAAGTTCGTCTTCCCGAAGATCTATTGGAGATGGGAGATGGGTCAACCTTCATTTCGCCGATGATGGGGTAGAAGAGAGGATTTGAATTTTTGCATGTCAAAAAGGTAAAGAGGCGTTATCACAGGAGCAGACCTTTTTCATGGATGGGACATTTAAAAATTGTAGCAAACAATTTTATCAGATTTACACCGTTCATGTGGATATTGGGAGTACTTCGGTGGAAACCAACACAATTCCCGTTATATACGCTTTGCTTATTTTCAATTTTAAAAGTTCAAGCCACTTGGAATCCAATGATTGTCAACATTGATTTCGAACAGGCTTCCATCTCCGCTTTAAACATGTGTTTCCTGAGGTTCAAATTTCTGAGTGTAATTTCCATTTTAATCAAGCGTTATGGCGAAATGTTCAGACTCAGGGACTTGTAACAGAATACATAGAAAATGAAGAAATACAATTACACGTACGCATGTGTGGTGCATTGGCATATTTACCGTTAAGCCATATTGACGACGGCTGGTTAGATATAATGGAAAACTCCCCAAAAAATGATAAACTGACATCGTTTCCTGATTACTTTATAGATCAATGGTTGGAAAATAACGCCATAGGGAGAGAAATGTGGAACTGCTACAGTCACAGACACAGAACCAACAATGCACTTGAAGGATGGAACAACAGGTTGAACCAACTCTTAAAACCAAATCCAAATATTTTAGAAGATTCTGAAAAAGGGAGCAGAATATATGGCGTATGTTTACGATAAGAAATATTTAAACTTGGAAGGCAAAAGAAGAGAAATTAAATATGTAAAGTTGGACGAAAGAATGGAGCAGACAATGGAGAAATTTGAAAATACAGGCGATTTAGGAAAATGTTTACGCACTTTATCGTACATACAAAAGCTAGATTAACTTCAGTATGGGAAAGTTTTTATATAAACAGTGTAGTACTTAATTTAAAATGTAAAACACAAAACATATTTTAAAAAAACAAAAACCACGAATAAAAAACAAAATATATGGCAAGATTCAGCTTTGCTATTTCACAACTTTTAAACACGCCAGCATAACAGAAGTATGCTTCGTTAGCTGCCAAGGGAAGTTAGCATTTAAATTTAGGGAAGAATATTAATCTTTTTACTTTGCTGCTATATCCTACCCAATGTATTGCTATGTGTGTATAAGGTATATAGTACAATGAAGGTATTGTGATCATGTAAAAATCTGACCGCGATTTGTGACTTTGCTTCATGTTCTCCGAATGCAAAAAAACCCACTTTCAAAAAATATACAGTGTCCGCCAAAAAGTCGACATAATATGGAAACAAATTTTATTTTTGATTTTTCAAAATAACTTTTTATGTCAATAGTTTGTGCTTGTCAAAAAGCCCCTATTATATACCAAGTGATTTTTATTTATTTAGAAAATGCATTTTTTCGAAATTGTCAAAATAGCATCTGTAGAATGTTCTCGGAAATTTAAGTAAGATTTCAATGAGATTTTTTTAGAGTGTGTTATCTTTAGCTAACTGAACATTCTCAAGGCCAGAAAACACCTATTTTTTTCGATTTAGCTAAAAATTAATCTTTCAATTTCTTAAATATTTTTCAAAATTTCACATACCAAATTTTTTATGTAATCATAGAACATGCAAATTGGATAAAGAAAAATCTTCTCATTTAGACAACTGTAAAAGAACATTTACAGGATTTTTGTAACAGTAATTCATTTACAGGGCTAGATTAGAGTTTCTAAGAGCCATTTAAATAGATATTAATTAGAATTGAAAAATATTTCTCCTAAAAAGCGCTTTGCATAGAAAACGTAAAAATTATGCAAACATACTACTTTCCGGTAAATAATAAAAATCTGAAGAAGTAATTAACATTTTATACTTTTTTTCAATTATAAATCTTTAAAGTAAAAAAAAAATTATTTTTAATATTGTTTGTTTGTTTGTTAATGGACAAGGTTTAGGCATGCAGAGTACCAGGTACCTTAGGTCATATGGTCAAAGTCCTACTTAGAATTTTGCCGAGACTAAGGAGTTCCAACCCTAGCAAGGGATCTTTTACATGCTACACATCGTAGTAACATGGGACCCACGGCTTTACATCACTTCCGAATGATGGCATTCTGTAGAGGCTTTCATCTGCATTTTTTTATTTTTGAAAACCTCACCGGGACCGGGAATCGAACTCGTGACCCTTAGATCAGTAGTCAGGATGCTTACCACTGAGCTACCGACCCCGGCAATTTTAATATTAAGTCTTGGTATGTGAAATTATTAAAAATATTTAAAAAATTGAAAAATTAATTTTTAGCTAAAGTGACAAAAATTAGGTGTTTTCTGGCCTTGAGATTGTTCAGTTAGCTAAAGATAACACACTCTAAAAAAATCTTATTGAAATCTTACTTAATTTCCGAGAAATAGCACTTTTTGGATTTTGACAATTTCGAAAAACTCAATTTTCTAAATAAGCCAAAATCACTCGGTATATATGATAGAGGCTAAATAGGTTTTTAGACAAGCACAAATTATTGACGTAAAAAGTTTTTTTGAAAAACCTAAAATATTTTTTTTCCATATTATGCCTACTTTTTGGCGGACACTGTATAAGTGTTCTTATCCGACATTTCCTAAGGCTGGGCCAAATTCTATTACGGATTTTGAAGAGATAGTAAACAAAACTGAAGTAACCGCTGACGAAAAAACTAAATGAGCAATTATTAAATTAACAACGTGAAATATTTTCGGAAATTCCCGGGCTTACTCAAGAATACGAACACTCGATCTACTTAACGAATGATACTCCGTTTACGGTTAAACCACAACCCATTCCAGTAGCTCATAGGCCAGCTGTTCAATCAGAAATTGAAAAAAAGAAGAATTTGGCATAATTGAGCGTGCCGATTCACCTTTTTGTAGTCCTTTCATGACCGCAGTAAAGAAGGATGGAACTGTTCGTCTGTGCCTTGATGCGCGTAGATTAAACTCGGTACTGCAAGCCGATAACGAACTCCCTCGGACGATAGATGATATACTTAGAAATCTTCCTAATATTAAATTCATGTCTTGCCTAGATCTTCCGTCGTCATACTGGCAAATACCAATTAAAAAGGGCACACCGAAAATTTACCGGGTTTAGAGTAGGAACTAAATGTTATCAATTTAAGGTTTTACCTTTTGGAATTAAGACGGCGGTGTCTAGTTTTACCAGGTGCATGGGCACCGTTTTGCGTCCTTTTTTGGGTTCATTTGTAAACGCGTACGTAGATGACGTCCTTATAATTTCCAGTTTTTTTCAAGAACACCTTGAACACTTAGACCTGGTGTCTCGTTTAAAAGAAGCTGGCTTTACCTTAAGACTGAAAAAGTGCGTTTTCTTTAGAGACGAAATTAAATTTTTGTGCTATTCTCTCAGTACACAAGGGTTTCAACCGGACCCAGGTAGAATTCAAGCGATTCGGGAATATGCTTCTCCAAAAAATATACGCGAAGTTCACGCATTTTTAGGGTTATGTAACTTGGATCGATCTTTTTGTGAACATTTTGCTACCCTCTCAGAACCTCTGATAGCTCTCCTTCGCCTAAAGTCGCGGTGGATTTGGACAAATGTGCAGAATGTTGCTTTTAGAAAACTAAAGGAGCAAATTTGCAAAGAAACGCTCCTCTATCATCCCCTCAACATTCAACTGTTTATTTTCCAATCAGATACTAGTGATGTAGGTGTAGGTGCGGTACTGTACCAGCTAGCCAATGGTCAACGACGTGTAGTAGCTTACACTAGTCGTCTATTACTTGAATGCGAACGTCGTTATTCAGTAACCAAAGGGGAACTTCTGGTGATAGTGTTTGCTCTTCAGAAATGGAGAATTTGTTTAATCGATCTCGAATTTACAATAATGACCGATCACCGAGCTCTCTCGTACCTCAATATGTAGACTGCTTTCTCCTAGAATTACTAGATGGGTACTCGCCTTTCAGGAGAATTCGTTCTAAATTCAATATTTACCAGGAAAAAATAATTACATTGCTGACATTTTGTCACGTCATCCCACGAATCGGTTACCCGCACCATGTAACGGTATTTTTAGGGTTCTCAGTGCAGTTAAATTTTCTGAAAATTTAAGGAAAAATTAAAGCACTTGACAGAAGCTCAGCAAGCCGATACTAAATTAGGGAACAAAATTGAAAAACCTAGATCTAGATTAAGCTCAGAGAGATTTTACTTAATGAAGGATTTGTTATTGTTTAGAAAGGATGCTTATACGAGCCTGTTATGCGTCCCTACTTCATTAATCAAAGACTTTATCATGGCTTACCACGAAGCTTATGGGCTTTTCGGGGTGTATAAAACATGGTGCGCTCTTAGGGCTGATGTGTGGTATACAGGTCTGCATAAGCTTGTTAAAAATACCATTAAGTCTTGCGACATTTGTCAAAGGGCTAAGTGTAGTAAAACCTGATTTGGAAGCGATTGTATCAGAGAGGCCCCGCGATTTGGTCGCCCTGAATCTTTACGGTCCGTTACCGAAATCCCGCGGTGGTGTGTGTTTTGTTAGTTGTGGTGGATGTATTCACCAAATATGTTGCTTTATACCCACTAAAGCGCGCTACAACTAAGGCCATACTCAATCATTTAACAAATCATTATTTTCCTAAAATAGGTACTCCTCAGCGTACATTAAATGATAGAGGTACTCAATTTACCGCGTCATTGTGGAGTAATACGCTCAGAGGGTTGGGTGTGCAAGTATTATTTAGTTCAATTAGACATCCGCAAAGCAACCCCTCGGAACGAATAATGAGAGAGCTGGGGCGTCTTTTTCGCACCTTTTGCAATCAGCAACATACACGCTGGGCTGTGGAAATTCCAAAATTCGCGGAATTTTTGAATGGAGTCACTCCTGAATCTACTAACTGTATTCCGGCTGAACTACAATTTGGAAAGACTCAATACTTCCCCATTAGAAGATCGTTGGGTGGTTGGGTCTCCCCGAGAATAAAAGCTTAGACGGTCATATTCGATTATTCTTCGCGCGCAAGAATTTAGATAAGAGAGCGGTTCGTCGATCCGCCAAAAACCACGGTAAACTGGTAGTAGCGCTTTCGGAAGGGGACCTAGTTCTGCTTCGAGCAAATCCTATATCCTTGCAAGAAACAAAAAAATTTCTATCATTGTTCGAAGGTCCTTATAGAATAAAAAAGATTCTAACTCCAAAAACGTATGTTCTTGCTGATCCCAAAGACCTCAATCTAGAAAGGGGAATTTTCCATATCATTCACCTTAAAAAGTACCTATCCTAGATTTCCTTTTTGTCCCTTTAAGATGAGACAAGACGGGGCCATGTTGTAGCAAAGTATTTTGTATGGTTAGTTGCACGCGCATGTCCAGCTCTGCCGTGTAGTACATTACTGGAATTTTGGGATGTGTGGTGCGCGGATTACGCTGGCTGGCAGATCCATGTGGTAGTGTGGTAGCTTTCAGATTATCTACCGTTTTCTGCTAAATTTAGTACTACAAAGGGCTTTTTGGGTTCTACTATCTGCTGTACTTATTTGTTTGAGCAATTTGGCCATAGCCGTAATAACTCATATTATAGATTTTTTGGGAAGCTTCCGCTTGGCTCCGACCGATTTATACTTGTGCAATAAAGGTTTTACATTCAACCACCATTTTATTAATTTCCAATTTGTTGTTACGATCCACTGTTACATATTTCCTAAAAATTACAACTTACTCTGTTAAATTTTATAAAACAGTTTTTTTAAATTAATATAATGTTTACAATATCAATAACTTATCGATTTAATAATAGAATCTTACCTTGCTACACGGGGGAAAAGACACGCACATAAGAGAAAAAGGGAAAAAAATAATAATATAGCTACTACACAGCACGGCGGTTCAGAAATTGTCGAGTGGTGTAGCAAATTTTCGCCAGCTAGGTCCTGAGCAGGATGGGGTGAGTTGTCCGGAAGCGCCACTGGTTTGAGACGGTCCAAACCAGAAAACCTACAGGTGGCCGTGTAAATTCCTAAACCACTAGCTGTTTCACAAAAAAAAAATAATAAAAGACAGAAAACACCAACACTCGAAATAACCTAGTTATTTATTTACAGTCTGTACACATTCAAAATTCTGTGTCATACTTGGAAAAGGCAACACAATTCTGTGATAATAGCATGTAAATGGAATAGTTTGTAGATGTAATCTTAGTGGTATGTAATGTACAAGATTTTATATTAATAAAGTCGAAAATGTAACTACGATAATCGCAATTCGTTCGAGTACCCGTGTATCAACTACGATAGTGACTTAAATATATTAAAAACAGCGATACCGGAATGCGGGAGAATAGTAAGTTCTAAATCGCTTGATTAATTAAGTAAATAATCTATCTAGTCGCGAACCTCTTCGAATTGGTACCATTTCGCCTAGGGGAGTGCTAATACACATAAAATGGTGTATTTACGGTGCTCATATTATGTTAAGTGTCAAATTGATGCTCCCGGAGACCCTCGCAATAGTTTAAATTTTAAAACACTGACAAGTACTTGAAACTTGAACGCGACCAAAGCAGTACTACCAACGTAAAGATATTAAATGCATAGAATGACATTATCCTATTCCACAAAAGTAATTGCACGTGATGTACAACGAAGTTACACAATATTCCGCATGTAAAACGGCATGAATTTCGCTAGCATATACCTAGGTAAGTACAATACATAAAGTAAAGATCATAGTGCCATAACGAACGATATTTTCAGTTCAATAAACACCAAAAGGTAGATAACACTAGGTGTTGTAGATACCTGGATTGTGCACAGAAGGGCCGCTACATCAACAGCTATGTGGGATAGCTATTAAGATGTCCACCAGCTTGAATAACCTCCAAAGAGTCGGGCCTTTATCTAACTTTGCGGGTGAGAAACGTAGTCGAGTGCAGTCACCATGGGGAGAAGCCTTGCATGCGAACTACCACATGTGCTGAGGGGCTCGGACTGGAATGGGATCGTTGCTCCAGGTGCCTTAGCCAAGTAACATCAATGCCACAGGCATATTAGATCCCGAAAAATCGGAAAACGATACAGCAAACTAGGACGAGGAGGCCTAAATACGAGACGTTATCGAAAAATGTTCAACGGCAACCATAAATTAACATACCAGAGTTGTAATGTGGCCTCGAGTAAGTAAATTGCAGAAATATATATTTATCCCAATACAATCGGATTCATTTTAGCAATATAACACCCATTTCCTATTTCTGGATGGCAGATTCCTCAAAGAAAAATGGAAACTACGTAATCCACTTAAGTGAAAATTTCCAAAGATCACATGCAGCTCCAAAAAGGAAAACTTAAAAAATGGTCGCCGGAAATCGTACTATCAAAACAATTTTCAAAACTGTTACTCAAAATTCCCTAAAAATCAAGGATTTTCCAAAAGTCCCAAAAATTGCAAAAATGAGTATGCAACCAAAGCTACACCTAACGTATGCAGGTGAATCTAACTATATGAATGTATTTAAGCTAAGAAATTATCCAAACAATCCTTAACTGTATCTAAATGTAAAATTACACGTAACAGACTCTCCCCTCACTTAAAAATAGGTAAATTCCCCGAATTTACCGACGTAGAACCTATGCCTGCACCATAATGAAGCTTCGAAATTTTACAGGTATCACGATGATATCCAACAAACCCCAAACACAAAAGAAAGATCACCACGTACAACTACGGCAGTACCAAATAATTTAGAAAAGGATAAGCTGCCTAAAAGAATCGCAAAATAGAAGTCGAAAGGAAAAAGGGAAATTACAAAGGAATGTTAAAGATAGAATTCAGAAAAAGGACCGTGGTTTAGCAAAAGAGTCGGCTCATGAATCCAACAAAAGTTGACACTACAAAAGCGCAAAAGAAACCGTCCTCAATCACCAATCACGTCCAAAAGAAAACAAAACGTAAACCAGGAACGAGATTCGCTTGTGAAACAAGAATCCGCATGCGCGAAAGGATACCACAACATAAATAAACACAAAACATACAGCTGAAGGCAACCCGACAACATCAGCTACACATCGAAAACCTCAAAGGGGTATCCAAAATAAATTTCAACAATCTAAGCTCGAACCCACACATATAAAAAGAACAACAGCAAAACCAAATAACAGAAGGAAGGGATACATAGCTCTTACAATGAATGCCGCTCCGAAAAGGACATCAGAACATCCGTCGCTGCTGGGTGTAAAAGGCGCGCCGGTGGATGAACTGATCCAAGCCCAATTCGAGACAACGTCCATTGGAAAAACTATCTAACAAGAAGAAGAAAAACCAAACAGAATAGCAGGAAAGGGGAATGGGATCAAAAGCTCCAGAAAAGAATAGGGGACAACACAGAAGAAGGATGAGAAAGGATTAGTCCGATTTCACGTCAGTCAGTCGACGTAGGGTGGTATAAAGAAAAGCTAACTGAAAATTTCTAAGTGGGAAATAGCCGAATAATTTTGAAGTCACCACAGAAAACAGGTACCAGGCGCGGGACCCCGTAGAATACACCGCGATCATAGGTAACCATACTCCATGAAGACAGAATAAAAACCCTACACCCTACTAGTGAAGGAAAGTGTGCAGCCCAGGATCGACTACACACTGAAACACCATCCACAGTGACCAGATGGCAGAACACCGGAAATGAGACTGCAAAAATGTCTCACTCCTGTATGATGGAACGTCACTGTCCCACAAGGAGGGGGAAAGAACGAGATGATAAAGTTCCCCAACAGCGAGTCCTCCCTTCAAGCAGCCCAACCATCCACCCAAAGAAAAAAAAATACGGTAAAGCTCCAACCAAACTAAACCCAAAAAGGAGCCTAAATCACGGTCAACACACTAATCTGACCTTCGTCAAGGCCTAAGCCAAAGCATTAACCCATGCTAATCCAAAAAGAAAACCAAAAAGAAAACGGTAGACAACAGCGAAAGTCGACAACAAAAGACAACCACAATCTACTCTTCATCAGGAGGGTGTTCTTTAATGTCCTTCACATGCCACACTCCCCTGGATTTACCAGACTCATCAGCCTACTCATAGGTGACAGGAGATAGCTTCTTCATAACTGTGAAAGGTCCAATAAACTTGGGAGCTAACTTCGCAGTAAATTGTTTAGCTGCAGCTGACAGAACGTAGTTTCTCCGAAAGACCTTAGAACCGATCTGATAATCAACTGGTCTCCGACGTAAGTCATAACGTTGTTTCGCTTTAGTATGAGCTGCTGCTAATCTCTTCCTAATGTTCTAAAAGAGTTTTTCAAAACTTCTCTCTGGTTGAACTCGAGTTTCTTCTGCAGGTCCTTGCGGTCGGTACTTTTTGCCAGAAATGATGTGCTCTCGTCCAAAGTTAGCAAAGAAAGGAGTCACAGCAGTGGTCTCATGAATTGCCGTCCGAATAGCGCAACCAACCTTCGGGAGCAACTGGTCCCATTGTCGATGATTGTCAGCAACGTAAGAGCTCAACATGGTTTTCAGAACACGGTTGACTCTCTCCACGGGGTTTGCTTGCGGATGATAGTTTGCTGTGAAACCAATAGTAACGTCATAGTTCTTGCAGAGGTTGGTAAATTCTCTCGAGCGAAATTGAACCCCATTATCGCAAATGAGAAATTGCGGGCAACTATAGACAAGGAAGACTTGTTCTTCAATCAGACGGGTAACAGCAGAAGCGGTCGCACTTCGGAGAGGGAAAAAGAGGGCATATTTGCTGAAATAATCTGAAACGACTAATATATGTGCATAACCTCGAGAAGATCTCGGTAAAGGTCCACAAAGATCTACGCTGATCATCTGCCACGGTCTCCGGACATCTGGCCTATTGCCCATTAAACCTGGAGGCGGTCGAACAGCTGGTTTAGTAGTTAAACAAATTCGACATGAACGGATGTATCGGCTAACATCAGCACGCATTTTCGGCCAAAAGTAATGGGCTTTCAGACGTTCATACGTCTTATAAACACCCGCATGACAGGCCTTAGTCGAGTCGTGATTTTCTTGGATGATGGCTCGACGAGCTTGCTTCGGAACTACCATTTTCCAGACGTCACCAGGTTGACGAAGCTCTGGATAATTAACGGAAATATGTTTGTAGAGCTTGTTGTCGGTTACTCTCCATTGAGGAAAACGCAATGGGTTTTTCTGGACCCGCTGTCGCATTCGACAGTACCAACGGTTAGTTATGGGACGTTCTGCTGACGGTACAGCAACAGGATTTATCTCAGGAACCGAACGAGATAGCAAGTCTGGCACAACATGATCTTTGCCTTTGCGGTGCACCACTTCAAAGTCAAATTGCTGCAATCGCAGAATCCATCTGGTTATTCTTCCACTTGGGTTCGTTAAATTGTTTAACCAGACCAGGGAGTAATAGTCTGTGATTACCGTGAATTTATACCCCTCAAGGTAAGGTCTTAATTTTTCACATGCCCAAATTACAGCAAGGCACTCTCTCTCTGTTGTAGAATACTTTTGTTCAGCACGGGACAATGATCGACTAATGTAGCACACGACGTGTTCACCATCTTTGTCCTGCTGAGACAGCACTGCACCAAGGCCATAGGCGGAGGCATCAGTTTGCACAATAAAAGGAATAGAAAAATTAGGACAGCTAAGTATAGGTGCGGATGATAGACAACCTTTTAAGAATTGTACCGATGTTTCACAATCTTCTGTCCAGTGCCACTTCTTATGTTTGTGAAGGAGAGCTGTTAAAGGAGCAATGACTGATGAAAACCCTGGAATAAAACGCCGATACCAAGATGCTGTTCCAATTATTCTTCGAACCTCAGAGATGTTCTTAGGTGACGGTATCTCCAGAATAGCTTTGACCTTGTCTGGATCAACATGAAGGCCTAGCTCATCTACCACAACCCCTAGATATCGCAACTCAGGACGACAAAGGTGACATTTATCTTGGGATAAAGTTAGCCCTGCTCTACTTAACCTGGATAACGTCTCTTCCAGGACTCGAAGATGCTGATCGAAATCTTCGGTAACGATGATCACATCGTCTAAGTAAACAAAGACGTGCGGCTCCAATTCGGGACCTAGGACGCCGTCAATTAATCGTTGCCAAGTAGCCGGGGAATTGGACAAACCGAAAGGCATGCGTTTAAACTGATAGAGGCCCCTTCCTGGAATAGAAAACGCTGTTAAAGGCCTTGAGCTCTCGGCTACAGGTACCTGAAAATAAGCTGACTTTACATCCAAGGTGCTTAAATATTTTGCATTGCGTAACCGGTCCAAGATCGTTGACACAAATGGTATTGGGTAAGCATCCTTACGTGTGACCGTATTGAGTTTCCTAAAGTCAATACAAAATCTGTAGGTTCCATCTTTCTTCGGCACCATAAGTACTGGCGAAGACCAAGCTGAAGTGGAAGGCTCAATGATATCATCACGAAGCATCTTCTGAACCTCTTCGTCAATTTTGGCTTGAATGGCGGGAGAAACCCTATAAGCTCGTTACCTAATTGGTTCAGAGTCGGTGATGATTTGGTGTTCAATCAAGGTAGTACACCCGATGTTGCCTTTCATTTGATTAAAATATTTTTCGGTGAGCTGACTTAGCTTCTCCTGTTGCGGTGCAGTCAAAAATTGTTTAGCCACCACGGCATTGATGTTCGGCAATGTTGGCTCTTTAGAAAACGTCCAGCAACCTGTATTTAAATCGGGGATAATTCCCATTTTGTGCCAAAAGTCAATGCCCAAAATTAGCTGATGGGAGAGTTCCGGCACAACCAGTAAGTTAATAGTCTCGACCCGATCTTCCAGTTGTATAGGTAGCATGATTGCACCTTGTACCGCGCATGATTGGTCGTTAGCTACAGTACAACTCGGAATGCGGCTGGGTGAAGTCTTTAGTCCTAACCTATGAATCAGTTGCCAACCAGGACCTCCTAATATTGTTCTAGATGCTCCGGTATCCAACAAACCTTGAAGTTGTATTCCCATAATGCCCACATTTAAATATGGTCGTTCGTCCCCTTCTCGCTGGGCGAAGATATAGTCTAAGACAGAAGTATTGACTTCGTTGGATTGTATGACCGACTTCACAGAATTGCTAGAGCACAGTTCTCGGTCCCTTACTGCGCCCTTTGGCCGTTTCCCGAACACCTCGCACAATTGCGGATTGTCACATCAGGATGTCCACATTTCCAGCAATGTCTTGTCATGGGGGATGTACACTGGTTTGCTCGGTGACCTGTATTTCTACAATTCCAACAGGTAATGGCTGCCACTGGCACTGAAGTAGGTAACGCCGAAGTGGAATTCACAGATTGAGATGTTGTAGGTGGAATCTCGCTAGAAAAGTCAATTAATGAAGGTGGTTCATTCAGAGGGCAGACCTGAAGAGGTTTCTTCCCACTCCTGTGCACGCCTAAGTCAGGTTCTAACAGTTGTCCAGGATTTAATGGTGGAGGTTTAAACTTCTTGGAGGCTACTTGTGCTTCCTCCAAAATCATACAGACTCGGATCAACTCGTCAATAGTGTAACAAGAGTGCAAAGCCAACTGAGTGGACAAATAAGGTTGAAGATTTCTTCTGATATGTTGCACACGAGTAATTTCAGAAGGACGTCTAGGCAGCCTACTGAAGAGATTTTCCATAATAGCAATATAAACTGCAACCTTCTCACTAGCATGTTGAGTGCGTTGACGAATCTCGTCCCATAAATTGTTTTCATAAACATGCGGCAAGAAAGTAGTTTTCAATTTATCTACCAATTCATCCCAGGTAAAAATAGTATGTCGAACGGCCCTGTACCAATGTAAGGCGTCACCGGTAAAAATCTCTACGGCAGCTTGGAATAATTGTTGCTTGTCGAACCCACGAGCAATACGCAACTCTTCCACTCTCACAAGGAAACTTGTCAGGCTAGTCGATGTTCCATCATAGTGCAAGTTCCATTTGCTTACAGGAATATAATTCTTGTGACGATAGCCATCCGAAGTCGAAGGACTGGCAGAGGTATGTATAGGCAGGGTTTCCCAATTAAGTTTACGAAGTTTTTCAGGTACAGCGGACCCACAGCTAAATGGTTGGAGATTGGGTTTTATAGTCGAGTATGAATTGCCTAGCGGTTCCATTAAGAACTGACGTTCTTCTTCGTTCTCAACGATGGTGTTCACTTGCTCTCTTGGATGGGAAGTGGAGCTCAGGAATTCTGCATTAGGTTGAATTCGTGATGCAAATGTAACATGTTGATCCAATTTGGGGGAGGAAAATACTCCAGCATGACTAATTTCATGATCGATTAATTGTTCAACTCGAGTAGCAGTGAGTGAAGCAGCATTAGCTTCCAGTGGCGGGATGGGATCATCCATAATAGAAGTCGATGGTTGTTGAACAGTGCTATTGACATTTCGAGATGGTGTTGATACGTTAAAGTTACTTGCAGTCGAATGTTGTAAATAGACCTGATCCAAAGCTCTGGCTAATTCATAGCTGAAAGCGATTAACCTCGTTTTTCTAATTTCTGACTCCTCATTAGTTCCACTAACTCGATGAAGACGTGCTTGTACATGGATCAACCGAGAACGGATTTTCAAAGCTTCATTGTCTCGATTAGGGTAGTCAAATTCTTGAATTGCAACACGTAGCTCTTGTAACTTATCTTGGCATCTCTGCAGCTCTTGATCTGCTGGAAAATGAATCGCTGAGGTAAAATCTAAAGTTCCTGCTTGTTCCCGATACATGGCTTCACGTAGTGATGATCGTTTATCGGCAACCGTGTATCCTACAGGATAGCCTCGTATGAGTAACTCGTACGTCAACTCATTGCTCAGAAGTCGACCTATATCCATCGTAGAAGTCCAATCCGGGTAGAAATGACACGAAGGAAATTTCAAATCCAATTCGAGTAGAAAACAAAATAAAATAATAACACAAATCCCTGAAATTAAACCAAGGCCGAATACGAAGTCCCTAAAACAGCTGGTTCTCTTTGCATATATTCACCCTTATACTGCCGACCTTTCCCTACTTCAATCGAGGCCCCACGTCAGGGCGCCAACTTTCTTACCTTGCTACACGGGGGAAAAGACACGCACATAAGAGAAAAAGGGGAAAAAAAATAATAATATAGCTACTACACAGCACGGCGGTTCAGAAATTGTCGAGTGGTGTAGCAAATTTTCGCCAGCTAGGTCCTGAGCAGGATGGGGTGGGTTGTCCGGAAGCGCCACTGGTTTGAGACGGTCCAAACCAGAAAACCTACAGGTGGCCGTGTAAATTCCTAAACCACTAGCTGTTTCACAAAAAAAATAATAAAAGACAGAAAACACCAAGACTCGAAATAACCTAGTTATTTATTTACAGTTTGTACACATTCAAAATTCTGTGTCATACTTGGAAAAGGCAACACAATTCTGTGATAATAGCATGTAAATGGAATAGTTTGTAGATGTAATCTTAGTGGTATGTAATGTACAAGATTTTATATTAATAAAGTCGAAAATGTAACTACGATAATCGCAATTCGTTCGAGTACCCGTGTATCAACTTCGATAGTGACTTAAATATATTAAAAACAGCGATACCGGAATGCGGGAGAATAGTAAGTTCTAAATCGCTTGATTAATTAAGTAAATAATCTATCTAGTCGCGAACCTCTTCGAATTGGTACCATTTCGCCTAGGGGAGTGCTAATACACATAAAATGGTGTATTTACGGTGCTCATATTATGTCAAGTGTCAAATTGATGCTCCCGGAGACCCCCGCAATAGTTTAAATTTTAAAACACTGACAAGTACTTGAAACTTGAACGCGACCAAAGCAGTACTACCAACGTAAAGATATTAAATGCATAGCATGACATTATCCTATTCCACAAAGGTAATTGCACGTGATGTACAACGAAGTTACACAATATTCCGCATGTAAAACGGCATGAATTTCGCTAGCATATACCTAGGTAAGTACAATACATAAAGTAAAGATCATAGTGCCATAACGAACGATATTTTCAGTTCAATAAACACCAAAAGGTAGATAACACTAGGTGTTGTAGATACCTGGATTGTGCACAGAAGGGCCGCTACATCAACAGCTATGGGGGATAGCTATTAAGATGTCCACCAGCTTGAATAACCTCCAAAGAGTTGGGCCTTTATCTAACTTTGCGGGTGAGAAACGTAGTCGAGTGCAGTCACCATGGGGAGAAGCCTTGCATGCGACCTACCACATGTGCTGAGGGGCTCGGACTGGAATGGAATCGTTGCTCCAGGTGCCTTAGCCAAGTAACATCAATGCCACAGGCATATTAGATCCCGAAAAATCGGAAAACGATACAGCAAACTAGGACGAGGAGGCCTAAATACGAGACGTTATCGAAAAATGTTCAACGGCAACCATAAATTAACATACCAGAGTTGTAATGTGGCCTCGAGTAAGTAAATTGCAGAAATATATATTTATCCCAATACAATCGGATTCATTTTAGCAATATAACACCCATTTCCTATTTCTGGATGGCAGATTCCTCAAAGAAAAATGGAAACTACGTAATCCACTTAAGTGAAAATTTCCAAAGATCACATGCAGCTCCAAAAAGGAAAACTTAAAAAATGGTCGCCGGAAATCGTACTATCAAAACAATTTTCAAAACTGTTACCCAAATTCCCTAAAAATCAAGGATTTTCCAAAAGTCCCAAAAATTGCAAAAATGAGTATGCAACCAAAGCTACACCTAACGTATGCAGGT
>CALNHX010010294.1:0-41558 GCA_940337035.1 Agriotes lineatus | reverse complement strand
AATAAATCCTTTATCTAATAGACTTGTCTGTCCGGGACGCTGGTCCGTCCGGGACGCTGTTTCAGCAGCCAAACCGTAAGAGATAGAGAAAAAAGTAATGAAAGTTATATGTTTGGAATGGTCATGTCAGGTCAGGAACCGTATTTCAGTCACGTGACACTTCCGGTTTTCGAGAAATCACGTGATTTCCGTCCGTCCGGGACGCTCGTCCGTCCGGGACGCTGTTTCAGCAGCCAAACCGTAAGAGATAGAGAAAATAGATATTTATGTATTTAGTGTGTAAAGAGAGCCATTTTGGTATGAGGATGCGAGTTTCGTGCCGAGCGGGAGCGAGGCGCGAAAAAGCAACCGAATACCAAAATGGCTCTTTACACTCGAAATACATACAACATTTTTTCTACGGTTCTAAATAAATAACAAAATTGTTAAATAATTGAAATTTCGATACACACCATTTGATGAAGTCGTTGTACCGCCGTTCATAAAGGCCGCGCGATTTGGCCGGCAACAACACTCGTTGGTTGCTGTCTGGGTCGCTTCAAATACTTCAGGCGGGGTGCAATTACCTTCAGATTCCATCTTCAACTTCACAAAAACTCACAAACTCGATAAATCTGTTGCTTGATGATTGACGCACCGTGATGCATTTGTCAATAATTTTAGCCAGTTCCAGAAAAATGACGAATTAAATTAATAATCAGGTTAGCCATGGCGATGCGTAAAGTAAAATGAAGTGACGCGATTATTTCATTAAGACATTGTTTACGTGGTTGCGATGCTAAAATGGTTACTAGGGAAAAAATGTGTGAATCGCTAATTTTTCGCATTGACAGTGAGCGCTTAATAGTCAGTTTTAAAGGTGACCGTAGAAAAAAGTTATTAAGCTTTTTTGTTTTATTAAATGAGACATTTGTCTCACTGGTTGCTAGTCATAATATAATAACAAACAAAAATACAAGTAGGCAACTGTACCAATACACCACGGATATCCAAATACTAACAAACTGTGATACGAGTGTTTTTCGATTCAATTTCGATACTTGAATTTATATTTAGAATCTATTTTTATCTTGTATTTTTGTAAATGCATGATTTCTTTATCTATGTCTATAATTTTCGTTGCGTCATTTTATATAGCCGGATAAGCCGGATGGGGTAAGTCATCTACTCGTAATCTTTGTTGAGAGATTCTTGAGATTTTAAAAAATTACTTTAAATTTTGCATGGGCTCCCTGTATTAAGCGCATTTCTTTGCTATCTCTGGCATTTAATTGTAATATTAAAAAAATTAAAGAAGTTGCAATTTACCAACCTTAGTTAATCCATTAAAAATGAACTTGGCTAATTTTTAAGTCGATCATAAAATTTGCGAAATTTTAAAAATTTACAAGGGGTAGAAATAATTTTTTTAAATTTTTCACATCTTTATCATTATTGTTTATTATACGCCACGCGAAACGTTACTGCGAAGTTCTACTGCATAACATATTATTAATAAATAACACGCACTACAATTTTGAACCTTCCCAGCATCTTATACAATTTAATATTAATCTGCAGTTAGATAAAGGTGTTGAATTCGATATTAGATTAAATTTTGTTATATAACTTTAGAAGATGTACAGAACGCGCGTGGCCAGTCTCCGTCTGGCCCTGCCAGCGTAAAGAAACGGTTAACAATAAAAATGCTTGCTTAAGCTGGTAGCCAGCCTACGTCCGGCCCTGCCAGCGTTAACAATACAAATGCTTGCTGTTGCCGGTCTCGCCACTTGTGCTTACGATCGGCATGTGCGCGCGCCAGTGCTTACGGTCGGACGGCCGGCATCAGCTTTTATAATATACGACTAGAACGCGTTGACCAATCTACGTCTGGCCCTGCTAGCGTAAAGAAACGGGTAACAATAAAATTGCTTGATTAAGCTGGTAGCCAGCCGACGTCCGGCCCTGGCAGCGTTAACAATACAAATGCTTGCTGCGTCGCCATTTGTGCGCGGTCGGCATGTGTGCGGGCCACTTGCTAGTATGCAGGCCCTTCATGCTGCATGTGCCGGCGTCACTCGCGCTTACTATCGGCATGTGCGCGCGCCAGTGCTTACGGTCTAGACGGCCGGCGGCATCAGCTCTTATAATATAAGATTCCTTATATAAGTCATTCTTTATTACATTTGTTAGCTATTTTGAAGGAGCTCTGAGAATTACAAGCCATCCGCTCGGCGGTTCCACATATTAATGTTCATAATTCATTTTGTTTACTCATGAAACGTGCTTTAATAGCAAATATAACAACTGGAGTAAATATGTTACTGCTTTTATCTACTGCTACTGCACAATGGACATGAATTATGATTCATAATTCACGGTTTGCAGCCAATCATAAAATTCTATTTTCATTATTCAATAGCTTGCAAATTGCAACCAATCAGAAAATTCTATTTTCATTACTCAATAGGTTGTAGCCAATCACAAAATTCATTCTTATTATTAAATGACTTTTGAAGTTAACAGCTGTCACAAATGTCATAATTCTGAAATATGAACACAAGGCTCCTATTGCATAGGAGTAGATAAAATATCGTATTATATTCGCGATTATGGCCATTATTCACTCAGATGACTTGCGCCACAAGCCGAAGGCGCGTGGCGCAAATGTCATCTTCGTGAATAATGGCTGTCATAATCGCTCATATAATAATATACTATTATTAGGAGGAACGGGGCAGTGTGAAAAAAGGACTAGTTTTGTGTTAATTGTTCAATAAATACGTTTTAAAAGGATTTGTTGTTTGGTGAGCTTTTACATTGTCTAAACTACGAGGGGGGTTCACGTCAAAACCGGATTTTTTTTAAGGATGTAATTAAAAACTATATATAGATTAAACCAGTTTTATTTTTCAATATACTCCCCATTAAGACCTACACATTTATTCCACCTTTGTACCAAAGCTTGAAATCCTGAAAAATAGAAACTTTCTTCCTGTTGTCTAAACCAATTTAGAACACACTTTTTAAGTGCGTCTCCTTCTTGAAATCGTTTGCCCCCCTAGATGATGATTTTTAAGCGGTCCAAACAAATGAAAATCTGAGGGAGCCAAGTCCGGACTATAAGCAGGATGCGGTAGAATTTCCCAACCAAATTTGTTCAAAAAATCCATGGTAATCTTAGCCGTGTGTGGCCTGGCATTGTCTTGTTGAAGGATTACTCCTTTTGATAACAATCCCCTTCTTTTTTTTCGAATTGCTTGACGAACTTTATCAAGGACGCTACAGTAATATTCACTGTTTATTGTCTGACCTGGTTGTAGAAAATCGACATAAATAACACCTTTGCAGTCCCAAAATACGGACGCCATCATCTTGCTAACGGACGGCACCAATTTGATTTTTTTCGGTGGAGGCGAATCCGAATGTTTCCATTGCATGCTTTGCCTCTTGGACTCAGGTGTATGGTAATGAACCCACGTTTCATCACATGTAACAATACGTTCCAAAAATGCCTGTCCTTCCTCGTAGAAGCGGTTAAGTAGCTGAGACGAAATGTGGAAGCGGGTCAGTTTCTGATCCTCAGAAAGTTGATGTGGCACCCATCGAGCTGACACTTTTTTAAAGTTGAGGTGTTTATGGATGATTTTTTCTACTGATCCAGTACTTAAATTAGTCCTGTTTACTATTTCCGAAACAGTAATTCGCCGATTCTGCTTAATCAAATAATCAACACGTTGAATAACGGCAGAAACGACTTTTGTTGCATTGGAACCTCCTCTTCCTGGATCATCACTTACACTTTCGCGGCCATTTTTGAACCGAGCAGCCCACTCAAACACTTCCGACTTTTTTAGTATACCTTCACCAAACTGTGCACTAAGTCTGCGTAAAATTTCAGCAGGTTTAACGCCTTCATTGATAAGAAACTGAATAATAATGCGCTGCTTTAAAGTACAACTGACAGTGTTATCTGCCATGTTTAATAACAAATGAACGGCTATTATACAACAAGCGTACTTGATTATTTGTTTAGACTAAAGTACATTCAGTATTGCATGTAATAAAAAATTACACTATCCAATCAATTTTTACTTTCGCAGAGGAAATTCCGATTTTGGCGTGAACTCCCCTCGTATGTAACTTTGCATTTTTCATACACATACATATGTATATGTATTTATATTTTTAAGGTCCTCCAATTTTTTCTATTACAATCCCGTTTTAATACAAACAGCTGACACTAACATCCTAACCCTGCCAGTGGCTGTCTGCCATTCTACCAACATGAGTAGCGCGGTGATGACCTTAACCCCACGAAATATTATTCATGCTAGAGAAAAATACAATCCGACGTTCCGTTAGTATCAGGCTATTTAATATTTACTTGCACATTTACAATTCCAGAAAGGACCAGAATGAAACAAAATTGCACATTTTCCTTATTTAACAATTGAAAAAATAAGGCAAAAAGCTCCCTTCCCTTAAAACTGCATCCCGAATTCTTTTAAAAAATACAATCGACCAGTAGAAAGTCTCCAAACAGCGATTTTCACACAAATATTGATTTTAAGGTTTTCTGATAATTATAACGTTTTCCCCATTTTGCAACCCCCAAATCTACCTGGTCCGCAAAATTCTTAAAAACTCACGGATTTATCTATATACTGCTAAAAATAAAATTCAAAACTTTTTCTTTCCCCCTGTTTAAGCGAACATCTAATTTGCTACAAACGCATCTCACCTTTACACCCCTGTAACTTCGCCACCCGACATCGCAGACCCCAAATACAGCCAGTGCGATGAGCGTTGGTACATCCTTATTTCAATTAGCTCCAAATCACATTTGGATTTTTCAAGAAGTATGCGATATAACAGCACCGAACTAATTCGTATCCAAAAAATCGTTTTAAGCCCTGTATTTTCTCCCCCTCGAATCTTACATTTTCACAACCTCTCCAGCAAGTTCATCCTTGACGAAATCTTCAAAATGACACCAACAACATTCACCTGCAATACGTATAACCTGCAAGAAGGCTGCGCACTTTCCAAGCGTCGCACTTCCATTTCTTTAAACATTTTCAAAGTTAAAACAATACTTTTTATGGTTACTTTGAACTACTCGCAATTTGGTAAATTGTCAATGTTTTTTTAATTCCACTGATTATTTAGCCAGGAGGTCCTGAATGACAGCTCACACACCATTAGCCATAATGCATCGCATTCCAGCATGCGATTCTGATTCAGTACTTTGTATTTCAATTTCATCGAAAAATTTAATCAAACGGTTTTAAATTTAAAGTATTTAGAAATATGGAAGGACAATCTCTTAAATATTTCTTATAACTCTATGAGGCGATGGAAAACCTGATTTTTTATATTCTGTACCTCAATGCATATGTCGATAGGGGCCAGATAATGGCTACTTTTACAACATTAATTTTGAAAATAGCCCTACTTCAAAATTCGCGCAACAGTGACGTCATAACTGTTTAATCTCATTCACATCCCATTCCTTTCATAAATTTAAATAATAATATTGTAGATGATCCAAGAAAACCTTTTCATGTGTGCATTTGTGCTTCAATGCTACAAATTGTAAATTAAAAAAAATGCTTTGATCAGGGTTCCCTTACCTGTCTATCTGTTCATCTTATCACCTTTTATATCGGCATTTTTAATGTGATTGTGACAAACAACACTAGTATTTCCAATTCGCTAGTCTTCTACATTCAAAACTTGTTTCTATTCCTGTGCCAGTGTTTCATTCGATGGAAATTTGAATATGTTAATTTATGAAGCACCTGATGAAGCGTAATGCGACTTGCAGCTTGGTTGGCAACACTTGAAAACAATTGATGCGAACTGCTTTATCAGAATACTACCTGAACGCCCTTCCCCCATGTTGCGGGGTCTTGTGATATACGTAAGTACATATCTCATGTATGTGGTTGGAAAAATTCTTATTTCACACTTGTTCAAGTTTGATGAAATACTTTGTTACGGTCTTGAACTGACTTTACGACACCGCACCGGCTCATACATAAATGAAACAGCCGGCGCGTGCCGCAATGGACGGAATCGGGACGAAAGTTCTCCTAGGCCGCTACCCAGCCGCAACAAGATAGGCCGGCTAGACTTTCAGTGGAGATGGGCGGGTTCTTAACGAGATTATCTAAGGGTAACGGCCAGAGGGTCGGTAAATAACGGTAAAATAAAGAGGGCGCCACCAAGCCTGTCTTAACCCGAATAACCGGGCCTGGGCGGTTAGACGGGGGCGAAGTATTCAAGACACTCCGTCGATAGGGGTACTCGTGAATTATAAACTCACAAAACGATTTCGTGATGGCAAAAATACTTAGATCATGAAGTGGGGCTTTTTCAGCCACGACAATGTCACCACCAAGCTTACCTGCACGCTCTGATCTCACTGGCTCCACCATACATTTATCTCCTCAATGATGGGCGCACGCTGAAACAGAACATGCACACAGCGACCAAGAATAAAGCGTCTCTTAATTAGATAAGCGTCTATTATTCGATTCTTACATTGGGGCGGCAAAGCGTGCCGCAAACATTGCGTTAATTCTTATAGATAAGCATCAGCTGATGGGCGCACTACTGTTACTAAACAACACCCATAACTGTACAAAATCAAAAGCAGTTTGACATATGAGTCCCACAAAGGGAACGTTTGTTCATAAAAATGCTCACATGATAATTTGGGCAAACACAGCAAAGCCCAAACGAGGGAAGTGATTAGATCAAAAACTAGCAGTCCAGTGAGACAAATGTCTCATTTAACGCGCCTTCAAACCTCGATCGGTTAGGCAACCACCCAGACCTGGAAGGTGTTAAAGTGGTTGCCTAACCCGATCGACGTTTTAAGGCGCAGAGGGTCGCAGCTCCGTTTGGCCACTGAAACATTTTTATTTAATACGCGTTCTACTTGAAAAACGGTCTTTTTTGTGATTTCTCGAAAACCGGAAGTGTCACGTGACTGAAATTCGGTTCCTGAGCTGACATGACCATTCCAAACATATAACTTTAATAACTTTTTTCTCTATCTCATACGGTTTGGCTGCTGAAACAGCGTCCCGGACGAAACAGCGTCCCGGACGGATCAGCGTCCCAGACAGACAAGTCTATTAGATAAAGGATGAGCGAGCGACGCCACTTCGCGACAATTTAAGATGCGAAGGGTACGTTTTTAACGGTGCACAAGATTTCACATCAAGTTCGCGCACATGCAATTTTACCGCGAGCAAACTGGCGTTGTCGCCTTACAGCACGTATGCCAAGAGTTCAGCAATTATTCACATGATTAAGCGCACAGCTCGAGCACGAGAAGTTAGTATGATTCAATAGTTACAAATACCTTAATTTTATTGGTGACGGCCCAAGAGATCGGCATGCGGTCCAGCTGGCGGGAAACAGGTTGCCTGTGGCAATTCATTCGCCGCTAAAACGGCCGACGTGAGAATGGTCTGGATGCGCCCAAAATGGCGACAAAGGCTGGCGCTTCAACAAACGCCGATACGACGGCCAAACTAGCCCAAGTGATGTCCTACCTCAACGGAATCCTCGCACAACGAGCTAAAGGGAACACTCCCTTACGTGACGACGTAGAACCGGGCATGGAATTCCATCACACCTACGCCTTGGCGTAATAAGATCGCCGCTAACGATACACACACACCTCCCTTGTTCAATCGCCTGAGTTGAACTCCGACTCTCGCTTAAGGCGAAACAGTTTATCAAACACTTGCTGAAGCAGCACGAGACGGGAAAAGGCTGACGCCCCCGCCAAGGGCGGAAGCGCCGCACGAACACACACACTATCCGACCTCTTAGATCGACGGCTCTCGGCTGAATCCCAGCAAAAAGCGTTACGACGCCTGCAGTGGCGTGAGCCAAAACGGCGTTGCCACGTGACTCTCGACAGCCAATGGCGATGCGCCCAATAAAACAAATAAGTTCCGGTGACAAAGACAGCGCGAGGCCTCGCAGTCACACCAACAGCGTAAATTCTAGAAGGTTCGGAAATCCTGCGAGTGTTAACACCCGACTGTCAAAGTACCAAGAAAGGGGTGCCCCGGATGACGAGAAATACTGCGCTTGAGGCCAAATATGTGCAAAATCATTATTATGGAATTAGGCGATGAAGCCAAATAAGTAACTAAAAGGGTTTAACATACGGGCACGCTGCCCTAAAGCCTAGGTGGCTAATTAAAATACAAAATGACCTGACAACTTACAGAAATAAAGGTTTGAAGCCTCCATGTGCGAGTGGCGTTAGCCGCTGCAATCGAGACTACAGAGAAATTCGGAGTACTCGGGAAAGAGTTAGACTCTCGACCCGAGCGTTCTGGTTCCGCTTAGTTAAGGTTAGTCAGTCTAAGTAACGCCTGCACCTCCTGAAGTAATGCGAAAGCAGTTCCAGGGAATAACGGTAGAGGTTAGACGCAAAAAAGTAATGGTTTAGAAAAATCTAGATTTCTTGATATTTTCACTATTTTTAATACTGATGGTTATAAGCAATCTCTTTAGAAGCAAAGTAAATTTTGTTTTGGAAATTGTAGCTTCCATAAGTTTGAATTTCTTAGACCATATTTCCTCTAGCGGTTTAAAAAATACAACTGTTGAGTAAAGTAAATAAAGGTCTATTTTCAGTACATGTCTCGTATAAATGGCTAGAATTTTGTGCAACATACGTTGTCATAGATAATGTCTATTCGGTTTTAATGAATCACAATAGTCAGTCGCAGATTAGTGATTATATTCTCCGAAATTAGAAGTTTAACAAGTAAACGGCCATTTTCCTCAGATTTCTGAAATAAAATTTATAAGGAAATAGTAATTTTTGTAGCTAGAATGCGAAATAGTACCAATTATTTAAAATGTCTCTGGATGCGTAGAACTGTTACGTTCTAGAACGTAAAAGTATTTCGCGTCCTGTTTACGAAAATGGATCACTTCGTCTACTGAAAATGGAATGAAAATGTAAAAATATTTGACAGTTTTCGAGAAAACATTATTTATAGCAACTAAAACACTTGTGGTTCATAACTAACAATCAAAGTTTGGAGAGCTTTGAATTGCAGTGTTCCTGTACTCATAACAACACTTTCATCTTTATAATAAGAACCTGATCTAAAAATGTCTATATTATTTATTTTATGCCCGTTCTTAAAAATATGGGGAACCACAATATTCTAGACAAGCTTGATGTACTCAAGAGTTTTTATAAATATTCTTCGAAACTTCGAAAAGCAAGGTTCTTGACATCAAAATAACAAAAATCTGAGACAGTTCTACTGCCAAAGATCGCATATTTGATTTTGGGTGTTCCTCCAACCTATCTAAAAGTTCCTCTTTTATTTGACAAATGCACACTGCAAACAAACACTGTAGACCTATATTAACATTAATAGGTTTAAAAGCACTTGTTTCGTGAGTATATCTTTCGATACTGACGAACTTTTGATAACTGGTAGCTACCGTGTTAGGTCTGTTTGAAAAATGACGCGGCCACTGCTTTTTATGCACGTATTAAAGAGCAGGGAAACCGCAACGTTCAGCACGGAAAACGCAATATAGTCGATCAATTGACTTCAAGTGGAGAAGTTGTGCGTGATGTGATCGTTATCGTTATCCGTGAATATATTGGAAAACTTTACTGTGCCAATTTTGGAAAGTTACTATCTTTGTCGATTATATCCAGCTACACATATAAAAATTTCGATTCCGTACGTTTTAGTGCCATGAAATTTCAAATAGGATATATTTAGAGAATCACCGTTAGAGTCCCTGTATATAGTTACAACTATATATAGGGTCTCTAATCACCATGTGGTCCCGCGGACATCTATCGTCCGACCCAGCCCTAAAGAAACAGCTCGTTATGAGCGTGTAGATCAACGCCGACTACTCGTAATCAGTCTATAAACTGCCATTGTACATTCTTTACTCGAATTGTGCATTACTAAAATATTTACCGCCCTAAGTGCCTTTAAAATTGTGACACATTTAGGAATTGAGTACGCCTCCAGCGAATAGTGTTTTTTGTACGATTAACTTGATAAGAGGCTTCCACGAATGGGGCCCCCAATTAATCCACTGCGAGTTCCGGTTCAATGGGATTGCCGGGAACTGCCACTTAATAACCCTAACTTGGGTTCAGTTAGTTGTTGGAGTGAAACAAGACTTAACAAACACGAGTATATTGAGTAACAACGATTACAAACGTCACTGATGGACCGATGGTTTTTTACAAAAGCTTCAACTGTTGTGACACGCTTGGATTGGCCACGCGAAAATAGCGAATTGCGCGTAACCGTAACACAAAATAACCTGGAAACGACTTTACCAGGGAGTTAGACCGAAACGCAAACTAGCACAAAGCATAGCTGAACTTGCTTCCTCGAGGCTCTGAATCTAACTAACTCTGAATTTACAGCGAGACGAACTCGCCAATTCAAGGAGGGGCAAGCTCAAACACTATTGGCTGAGGCGATCCTGCGTAGCCAATCGGAGCATCGCACGTTATTTAGGAAAAATGCTTATTCTAAGAAACCTTAATGCTAAGCTCTCTCAATGAGGCAATTGAACGAAATCCATAAACCCATGATTCCCAAATATGCTAAGTCGGCTTAAGTTCTAGTAGAAAATGTATCCATCCGCTTTAAAGCCATTAAGGGAAGCTTACAAATTCCTTTCCAACATTAACAGAGGCAAACAAATACGGCAAGATGCAAATTTGGCTTTACCACGACCTTTGAATGAGATAAAACAGTTATGACTTGAATTACGTGATTAATTATAATCAAAAAGGTTTTGATGCACGCATCTGTGTGAATCAAACATGCCGCCCCCGAAGTGCCGACTATGGCACGACGTGATTAAATCCCAAAATTAAACTGAAATCTAACACTACAAAATAATCAAATGCATAACAAGAACTAATGACAGATGATAATCCAAGAGTCTTACAGATAACTTACAACTAGCATGAATACAAGCAAAGAAACAACTAAACCTAGCAAAATGTTCAATTAGCGAAAACTACCAACTAAGAGCAAAGTCAATGTTTATTGCCCTTGATCGCAATGATCGTCTTTGGGTAGGATGTACACTTTACGCACCGAGCGTTTCAGGAGATTCCCTCGGGAATCGCGCACTTGCACCACACGCACAACACCATCCGCTCCTGGATATGTGGCCGAAATGATTGCCAGTGGCCAACGGTAGCTTGGAGATGCCTCGTCGTGGACGAGTACCACGTCGCCCACCTGGGGGGCTAGAAACGTGCTGGAGGACTTCCACTTAGGCCGGCGCTGCAGGAGGTGGAGGTAGTCCCGGGACCAGCGATCCCAAAACTGCTGGGACAGCCGCTGGACCAGCCCATAGCGGCTGAGACGATTTTCCGGTATGCCCTGGAGTTGGGCTTCCGGAAACGAAGTCAGCTTCCGACCGATCAAGAAGTGGGCAGGAGTAAGGACTTCGGGGAATGAGGCGTCGGTAGGGAGAACACAGAGTGGACGGGAATTTAGTATCGCCTCCACTTGAGTCAGCATGGTGTAATACTCAACGAAAGTTAACTTTGCATTGCAAGATATTCGCCTTAAATAATATTTCAATGACTTTACCCCCGCTTCCCAAATGCCGCCAAAGTGCGGAGAGCGTGCCGGAATAAAATTCCACTTAATGTTATGTTTCGACAATTCTTCCCTTATGCATTGCTCACTAGAGCCTGACAGGATATTTTTTAATTCCGATAGCTGATTTCTGGCACCGGTGAAACAGGTAGCATTGTCAGAAAATATGTTGGAGGGTAAACCGCGTCTGGAGATGAATCTCCTCAATGATGCGATGAAAGCCTCCGTCGTGAGGTCTTCCACGAGTTCAAGATGAATAGCCTTCGTGGCTAAACACACAAATAGGGCTACGTAAGCCTTTACTTCTTTCGCGCCTCGCCCGGATTTGTTTTTTATAAACACGGGACCCGCGTAATCTATCTCGCAATTACTGAAAGGGGGAGAGGGTGTGACACGAGCTTCGGGTAGTGATCCCATCAAGTGTTCATTCATCTTAGGCTTGGCCCGGAAGCATATCACGCAATTGTGTATTACTTTACGTATTAGGTCTTTGGCTCTCACGATCCAAAACTTATCCCGCAATGAGGCCAGTAACACCGAGTGTCCACAATGCAAGAGCCGCAAATGCTCTTGCTTCACGATTAGCAACGACAAAGGGTGACTAGCTGGTAACAAAAGGGGATGTTTCTGATCAAAGCTTAGATTGGAGTTTTCTAGACGGCCGCCCACGCGCAGTAGGCCCTGATCGTCCAGAAATGGGTTTAGAGAAAGCAGCGCACTATTTTTCGGCAATGGCGCTTTTTTAGACAAAACTGCTATTTCTCCGGAAAAGACTTCCGCCTGGGCAATTTTGATCAGGCGGCGAGTCGCGTCCTCCAATTCGTCAATGGCTGGAGGTCCCGACCAGCGCGTTTCGGTGTATCTGTTTCTCGCGAGACGCAGGCAGTACGCGACTACGCGCTGTAATTTTGTAAAACTGGAATAGCGCCTGAAAAGTTCAAATTCTGGGACGCGATGGTGAAGAGTGGCCACTACTGGGCGCGACTCTTGGGCTGCTAGCTCACCCCAATCAATTTTAACGGGCTGGGGTTTTAAGTCCGCCTGTGACAAAAATTCTGGCCCGTGCCACCACAAGCGTGAGTTGAGTAACTCCTGGGGTAACATTCCCCTGCTAATTATATCGGACGGGTTGCAATTTGTACGCACGTGAAACCATTCTTCCCTATTGCTTAGTTCGTGAATCTCGGACACCCGGTTCGCGACGAACGTCTTCCAATTACTCGCATCCTTATTTATCCAGTGCAGAGTTATGGTGGAGTCCGACCAATAGTACACGCGGTCAAATTTAAATGCGGAGGAATCGAGTATAGTTTTAATCAAACGAGCCAACAGTAAGGCTGCGCAAAGCTCCAAACGAGGCAAGGATATTGTTTTTAATGGAGCGACCCTTGACTTAGCACAAAGCAAATTGGTGGTGACATTACCGCGCGCGTCAACGCAACGTATATACACGGCGCACCCGTAGGCTACAGAACTCGCGTCCGCAAATCCGTGGAGATCTATCGAATTTATGTCATCGCAAATTACCCGTCTCGGAATTGCCAACGAGCCCAAAGAGCGTAATGAAGAATGGAGTTCGTCGTATCTGGAGCGCATCTCCATGGGCACCGTTTCGTCCCATGACAACTTCAACTGCCAAAGCCGTTGCACGAGAAGTTTCAAAGTTAGAACGCTTGGACCAAGTAGTCCCAAGGGATCGAATATTTGAGCCATACTAGAGAGTATAGCCCGCTTGGTAACTGATTTGCAACAGCTAGGGTTTACTCTGTAACTTAGCACGTCCCGCCGAGTATCCCAAAAAATGCCGAGAGTTTTCTCCGTGGCGTCTTCCGTCAAAGAAATAGGCTCCATGCTGCCGCGATCTACACCAATGGCGCTAGCTACTTCACTGTCGTTGGATGCCCACTTTCGCAATTCAAACCCGTACCCCGACAAAGCGCTACTAATTTCGAATTGCGTTTTTATGGCTTCCCCCCTATTTTCAAAACCAGTCAGTAGGTCATCTACATAAAAATCCCGGCTAATTCTTAATGAGGCCTCTGGAAGCGATGCTTCGATTTCCTGGGCGATTTGTATCAAGCACCTAGTTGCTAGGTACGAGGCTGATTTAGTACCGTAGGTGACCGTTAATAATTTGAAGCATTTTACCGCTGAGGTTTTGTCGTCACGCCATAAAATTAATTGGTATTGCGTCTGCGAGGGGTCCACGAGAATTTGCCTATACATTTTGGCGCAATCTGCTTTCAGCACGTACTTGAATTGCCTAAAGCGACAAAGAATTGCAAACAACGACTGCTGGACCACTGGGCCCTTATGTTGAAGGTCGTTAAGCGATACTCCGGAGGAGGACGCACAACTGCCGTCAAAAACAACGCGATGTTTGGTCGTTGAACTGTCCTCCTTTATGACTGGCAAATGTGGTAAATAAAACCTAGGATGAGGAAGGCTCGCTTCGTCGTCCACCTTGCTCAAGTGACCAAGCGACTCGTATTCTTTGAGAAATGCGGAATACGCGGTTTTCAACTCGGGATTTTTTGACAATTTGTTTTCTAATGAATAGAAACGCTTTAACGCTATACCGCGCGAGTCTCCCAGCGATGGAGCATCTTTCCTGAAAGGTATGCTCACGATGAACCTACGCGGCTCCGACGACGCCCGTTTCGTAGTCGATTGAAAATGGTCTTCGCAAAATTTGTCATCAGCAGAGAGTCGGCCTGATGAACCGTAAGCCCCCTCGATTTCCCAAAATCTCTGAATGCCGTGCTCGATGCCGGCTACACTTAAATGAACTCTATTTGAAAGCATGAGCGCTCGATTTTCGATGTTCATGTTTCCGCCTAAAACCCAACCAAAAAGAGTTTTTGTTAAGAATGGCTTCTCTGGGCCCAATTTCACCTGTCCCTGACAGAGCACTTGCCAAAAGACATTCGCGCCTAATAAAAGATCAATCTTTCCCGGTGTATTACAATCTGAATCGGCTAGCACAATGTTTGGTGGGATCTTCAAATCCCTCAACGAGAAAGAAAGGGCCGGCAGAGGGTCCGTAATTTTGTCTAACACAATACAGCTCAAAATGTCCTCGTATTTCCCGTTACGGGAGCGGATTCGAACGTTTGCTCTGAATTCAGCGTTCAGAGCCCTGGCACCAACACCCGACAGTGAGGTGATATTACCTCGTTTCTCAATTTTCAAATTTTGACACAAGTCGGCGCTAACTAAGTTAAGTTGGGATCCGGGGTCCAAAAGAGCTTTTGCCCGGGAAAATGACCCGGAGGATCCTTCTACGAATACGCTAACCGTGGACAATAAAACTTGCGCTGGCGCCGCGATTGCAGGACGGCTACAAGCTGCTGAAACGGATGCGACGGGTGCCTCGCTCGGGGAGACGGCCCCGACCTCCCGTGCGTCACTGCTGGATTCTGGCGGTCCAGGACGCGGCGACGAAGTATTTTCGTGCGCGTCGCGCTTTGGACGCAAACACAGTAAAGTATGGTGCTTTTTTCTGCATACGCGGCATCTCGACGATGTGCATTTTACCACGAAATGTCCGGGCTTGAGACAATTGTTGCATAATTTCAAACGACGCGCCTCTTCGATACGAGCGTTTACCGACAATTTTGAGAATGATTCGCAAGCGCTAATCGAATGATTACTATTTTTGCAAAAATCACAAGAGTGATTACCTTGCTCTCTGGCTACATGAGCGCGTGCATGACTTTTTTGGTCGGATCCCTGATTTCCCAAACTCGAACCTATTTTCGCAGCTTCCAGCGAACCTAATAAGTGACTTTTGCTCTCTAAAAAATCTAACAACTCTCGCAAAGTAGGAAATTGTCCGGCATGTTTGCATAATTCCCAGTCAGTCTGCATTGCTGAGCTGAGCTTCGAAACTATGATATGTATTAGTATGGTGTCGACTGTGGGTTCCCCGTACGCCTTTAAAATTTCCAAAATTCTAACTACACTATCGAGCAGCCTTTGAACAGACGAATGTGAATCCTTTTTTACGTTCTCTAAACTGAATAACGCATTTATGTTTGATTTTACGATCAGTTTCTTATTTTCAAATCGCTTGACTAGAATGTCCCAAGCAATGGTATAGTTATCGTTGGTAACTTTTAACGACGAGATTGAACTAGCAGCTTCTGCCTTAAGGGAAGAAATCAAATAGTAAAATTTCTGAACGTTGGTCAAATTAACGTTGTTATGAATAAGCGACGTAAAGGAGTCATGAAATTGAACCCAATTCTCGAATTTCCCCGAAAAGGAAGGCAAATCTAAGGGTGGTAATCTTAATCCAGCGAGCTCTCCTGAAGGGCCACTTTGCGAAGAATTTTGACCTACATTCGGTTTTATACCCGAACTGATCTTATTTTTTGATAAGAATTCCTTTACTGCGCTACTAATCTCGCTAAAATGAGTCATAAAAGAGTCAAATTCATTGAAAAGTTCATCAAAGTTTTCAGCGTCGGCCTCCATTAGGCCCTCCATTGACTTCTTATACTCATCCAACAAATTTTGGAAACAACTAAACTCTTCTGACAAGTTGCCGACCTCGTGAGCCTTCACGGGGCTGGACGAAGAAATTCTATGAAATAGAGTTTTGAAACGATCTACTTGGGCTTTTATGAATTTGCAACGAGTGGTTAAAGTGCGAGTTTCCGACATGACCGCTGATGTCGAACGAGTTTCCACCATGACTGACACAAGCAAAAAACAGCACTAAACGAAGGTGTAATGGAAAAGGACTTACTTTTGATTTGAGAACGTAGTAACTTCTTGACGAACAGAAAACCAACCCGCTGCCGATCGCTGCCGCTTGACGTGGGACCTGGACTCGGTGTAAGCTCTCGATGGTTGAATTTCCTGGTGTTGGCGAAGCTTCTTGACGCTCTCCGACGAAACGATGTTGGAGCAATTGCATCCACCAGCTACTGGAAACTTGTACACTCGCGTTTTTTAGCTTCTTCCACATCCGGCTCGAAGGACCAATGTTTTTTGTACGATTAACTTGATAAGAGGCTTCCACGAATGGGGCCCCCAATTAATCCACTGCGAGTTCCGGTTCAATGGGATTGCCGGGAACTGCCACTTAATAACCCTAACTTGGGTTCAGTTAGTTGTTGGAGTGAAACAAGACTTAACAAACACGAGTATATTGAGTAACAACGATTACAAACGTCACTGATGGACCGATGGTTTTTTACAAAAGCTTCAACTGTTGTGACACGCTTGGATTGGCCACGCGAAAATAGCGAATTGCGCGTAACCGTAACACAAAATAACCTGGAAACGACTTTACCAGGGAGTTAGACCGAAACGCAAACTAGCACAAAGCATAGCTGAACTTGCTTCCTCGAGGCTCTGAATCTAACTAACTCTGAATTTACAGCGAGACGAACTCGCCAATTCAAGGAGGGGCAAGCTCAAACACTATTGGCTGAGGCGATCCTGCGTAGCCAATCGGAGCATCGCACGTTATTTAGGAAAAATGCTTATTCTAAGAAACCTTAATGCTAAGCTCTCTCAATGAGGCAATTGAACGAAATCCATAAACCCATGATTCCCAAATATGCTAAGTCGGCTTAAGTTCTAGTAGAAAATGTATCCATCCGCTTTAAAGCCATTAAGGGAAGCTTACAAATTCCTTTCCAACATTAACAGAGGCAAACAAATACGGCAAGATGCAAATTTGGCTTTACCACGACCTTTGAATGAGATAAAACAGTTATGACTTGAATTACGTGATTAATTATAATCAAAAAGGTTTTGATGCACGCATCTGTGTGAATCAAACAAATAGCTTGACCTCAATTTTCCTTTTGTTGTAGGCAGTTCAAACTTTAAACTGTAGATTGTGTTATAATATTTCTTGTTTATCATCGCCAATATGACGTCACCGCACAGAAGTTAAAGTAAAAGCACACTGTCCTGCCCATTGTACGGCGTGATTTTATTGAATTACACCGTTTGTAATTCATCGACACCTGAACTTAAAAACACTATATCGTGGAGGGGTGAAGCTGATTTACATAATTTGCATCACCAAAGTGCTTAGTAACGGTGCTTAAACATATTTAACTGATACGCAGACGTGTTAATATACTCATAGAGAAGAGTTATTGAATATATTAGTCGCGATACACAATGTTTGGCAATTACTTACTCAAGAAATGTGACATTGAGGACTTTTTGTAGTAAATTTAACTATCTTTAGTTTTATATTTAATTTCTTTATTGATATAAGACCGTTTACAAGATATTTGCTAAAAATCTAAAAGGTCTGCACCTTTTTCAAGTTGGAGCGGTTCCTCATGTTCAATTTTTTATGACTTTTTACACATTCAACAGCATTGCTAGATAAACATCTCTGCCAAATTTCAAAACTTTCGTTTTTTTTTGTTATTTATAAAAAAAGTGATTTTGTTGTTTGGGCTACTTCGATATCCTCTAGACGGATATTTTGCATTATGCCTTCTGAGAAGCCAACCCTTGTTCTGATGTGTGCTGTTAAAGTAGTAAAACTAACAAAAAACTCACAAATATTACGTAACGCTTTGAATGTAAATGGTTTAACTGTTTGCCCGCTACAATCTAAATATCCTTTTACAATAACTCATAAGCATCAAGCGGATATCCCACAGTGTACATATGTTAATTTGTCTATTAGCATATTTCCCCTTTTTGTGAGTGGTGTTGGATTGCAAGCTCTTGGGTTTACTATTTAGATTTTTCGTATAAAAATACAATATGTAATAATTCATCTCATATTTCGCTTCAGCATTTCTGTATGTAAGACTTAAATAATATCGTTATGTAAATAACAATTAGAATGTTGTGTTTTCAAAGGAGTGCATAATTATTCGCTTCTCTTTAAACAAAGCTTATAGTATATCACAACGTTAATACGCTTTTCGAACTTCAAATTTGTCACAATGTCGTTTGTGGTATGTACATTGTTACCAACATTACTAACATATATTTTTCTATACACCGCCGCCTTTGTTGCTACAGGTAGATTTAAACATCTGAAGCAATAGTGTTTAAAGATTTTTAAATACTATTAGTCACAAAACCTCTGTTTTGGAAACGTGGGATAAGTATTACCGATAAATTCAAATTTCGCGGGAATGGTTTTGCACTGATTTGTTTCATACTATGCTTGAGTGCAGTGGAATGGTTTTACAATTTGGAAATAAAAGTTAGAGCAATATACTTATCGGTCCATGGTTTTCGAAAGCTTCTGAGTCATGTTATTGATATGATTGATTGTCTCTTATGCATTTTAGTTTTCTTAGTTCTTTCCCAGAAGCCGCGTGGCGCAGTTGGATAAGCGTCAGGCTTGCATTAAGCAAGTCCTCGGTTCGAATCCCGCCGGGGCCGAAATTTTTCCGCAGCCTTGGCGAATGGAATCGGACTCGGTGAGACCATTCATAGTTGGGCACCAAACTAACTGTGCTCTACGCAGAACCACAGACCTAAGAGTTAGAGTAACAAGATTAACACATCATCAAGACACACACCTCACAATGGTTGCCGCGCTAGCACAAAAGGCGCGCTTCAACTTTGTAACCCGAATCCGGGGCAAGTTGAGCATTGCACCGCCAGACGCAAGCGTATAAAGCACAAGCCTCTACACCGCAAGGTAAAAATAAGGTTACAGATAATATATTAGTTCTTTCCCTATTACTCTAACTTTTTTCAACATGCCTGGTAATATGTCATCTTTTCTGGCTGTTGTACCATTCTTCATCTGCTTTAGGACTGTCTATACTTCAATTTCAAAATCCGGCAATTCCGTTGAGTTGAAGTTTTTTATTCTTTATCTTTATTCGAGGTTTCTTCGCGCGCCATTGTGTTGCTATTTTGCTTCCTAAAGCTCTATGTAATGCCTTTTTCCGTTGACTTCTACAATGCCATCTTTGTTTTTTAGCTGTTTAATGATTCCTTGTTTACTTTTCCCTTCTAAACACTTTCAGGTTTCTATTCTGTTCTATCAGTTCTTTCCACTACTCACGCTTGGTAATGTTCACATCCGTTTCGGTACTTTTTTTATTGTTTTTTTCACTTTTATGTATTTTTTGTAACGGCCTCGAACGTTTTTTCCGTTTCGCGATATTTTGTTTTAAGCCATTTCCAAATTGCCACGTTTTGTAGGTTTGCAATCTTTTTCCCTCCAAATATAGCAACGTTATACCTTAAAATTAGGTCACTTTAAGCTCCTGTTTGTAGAGCATGTTGCCTATTTTCATTTTAGCTGATTTTTTAGGTATTTTAAAATTAATTTCCTTGCAAGTGTCAAGTCGGTTTTTTGTTCTAATCTAAGCTGAGCGTGCATTTTCATTTTTAGGGTTGGTTATTCTCGCTCCTTGCTATTATGTATTAACTATTCCTTCGCCATAGATTTCTGAGGCCGATTAATACCCAAAGGTAGATGATATAATTATTTGTTTATTAGTCTACGTCGATTAACGTGGGAAATTCATTTGTAGGCCTCCTCCTTTATACGGTGCTCGCTCATTTTAAGTTTTTCGGTGTGCAGAGAGTCAAGGCGGATACGTCAAGCGCTTTCATTTTAGTTCAAACTATCAGGAGCTTACCAATGGCTTATTGAAATCAATTTAATGCGTCCCCGGTTTTAACTTGCAGCCCAAATAGTGATTATTTAATTTTTTTTTGCTGCTGGACAGTAGTCAAATAATTCTAACTAAATTTGGGTTTTCACTAACGTTGTCTATTTAGGGCAGCAACTCAAAGCAAAACTCTTTTCATCCAAGCCAATATTCTGGAAAACCTAATTCCTTTATCAAAGCAACTGGAATAAAGTTTCCAGTTGTAAGAAAATCTATTTAAAACAATTGTTTTTACTTACACAAAAAGTGAGGTTAGTACTACATAATTATCAGTACAGAAAAAAAAACAAGCACATCTAATTTGGAACATCAGGTTAGAGGTTATAAAACGTTACTTAATTATTAAAGTACTAACCTCATTTTTTCTGTAAGTAAAACACAGTTGCTTTTTGATACGAAATAGTGGCTTGGATAATAGTATATTACACTACAAGTTATGAAAGTGCTCCATTGTTCAACGAGCTAGACATTTTAAACACGAGCTTTAGCGAGCGTTGAAAGTGTCTTCGAGTTGAACAATGGCATTTTAATAACAATTTGTATATACTATTTTTTCCAACGTTGCATTTCCTCGTAAATAACACTGTTAATAACGTATGTTAAAAAAAGTTAACCAAAGGGCTTTGAACTAGATTTTGTCTTACAACTACATGTCGGTGATTATTACATCGCTCTATCCAGAATTCAACACGCTCAGTCACTTGAGTTATCAGTCGTCAAAGTTGTGTGCATACGCAATCCATGAAATATGTTACGACATGACTTTCAAAAATTACTATATGACACAAGGCCACTTGGTAACGGTTTTTTAACACACTTTATTACTAAAACTTAATATTTTTCGTCTTTGATAAATCAAGGCTGTGCTTTTGCATTGAAATGTTGCTATGGAAAGGAATAAACAAACCACGAAAACGTGGAAATTTCTCACGCTGTGTCAATAAAATGTGCAAACTCAAATGTTCCGGAGTGTCAATTCATGCCAATAATTGTGTTTTCAATTTTAAATGTTCAATGTTAAAGAATAATTTGTTGTTAAATAGTTAATAAAAGATTTATATTATAAGTAGGTACTGACTTCCTGTATACAGTGGCGGTATTTTTAATGGCGTAAGCACAATCGAGCTTTCCCGTACTATTGACTCACTCCGTATTTGTGTGACCATTTACCAGTACAAGGAAGCCGAAGAACGAAGCAGTGGCACTGTCGAAGACTGCTCAAAGAGCACATACAAAGTAAGTGGTTATTGCATTTATATGTGTAGATTTGGTTATTTTGGATTGGTTCACCTGGTCCTTTAAATTCAAGTCGTAATTTTTCTTTGGGTATATTTAAATCGAAATTCGAATGCAAAACATTTTTTGGTCCTTCGAGACGGTTACTAAATCAGCTCATGCAAATACAGTTCATTGTTAATATGAGCATGAATAAGAATTACTGTCAAAATAGGTGTTAGTTGCTAGATACCTTTTTTTATTATTGTACAATATAACTGTTTTTCCTTAAGTTAGAATCATAGAATGGTAAAGACATTTGACAAAGTCATATCGCTGGGTGAGTTAATTTTTATTCGGTTGCAAGCAACTAAGTCATTGCCAGATGGGACTGGGACCGATGGTTCAGTTGCTTCCGCTTTTGTTGCGGCAAGTGCTCAAACAATAGACTTCTATAGAAATTTTCAGAATGAACTTAGTCAACCACTAATAGATAAAACATCAGAGCAATGGGCTACCTTCTCCATATTAGTGGTTAAGATTGACGTATTGTTATTTAATGTCCAAGCAGTTAAAAATTAGGTAGAAGAAAAAAGGGCGAATCAGAAAATGTGCAGGCTCAGGTAGATTACGAGGCTTTGTTACCTTATTCGTAAATCATAGAATCGTTAAATAGAAATAACACAAGAACCATGTTGTCGAATCTTAAGTTGCCTCGTATTAATTTGCCTTCTTTTCAGAGCGATATAAACAATTATTCATTCTCCTATAATTGGTGTAAAACTCTTCTTTTTATAAACGGCAGTCTTTTTGACATTGAAAAATTTTTATATTTAATTTCGACTTCGTGCAATAAGCCACTTGCGTTGGTAAAACGCCTGCCTTTAACTTCTGATAACTACTTGATAGATTTTCGAATCTTAGTCGATCGATACCAAAATAGCCGAGTTTTGGCCACTCATTATTGAAAGACACTAACTACTGTACAAAAGGTAAATTCCGAATCTTCAAAAGCATTACGCGAATTATTGAATACTTTTACTAAAAATGTTGCAGCACTTAGTCAGTTGAAAGACTTAAATATGTAGGATATCACCATGGCCAGCATATTGTCTTTTGGATTTATATTGGATACACCTGGTCCTTCCATTCAAGTCGTAATTTCTCTTTGCCCGCAAAGTGACGAGTGTCACCTATGATTCGATGACACGAAAGAGACGTATTTACAAGATAAAAAAATAAAATTTCCATATTTTTGTCCCCAATTGCACATGGCACGCACAAATAACAACAGATAGAGAAAAGAGGAGGACTATTGAGCAATTGGAGGAACGGCATGAATGAAGTGGCTAACACGGATACGAGAGGGTGAAAAGAGGTCAAATTAGGAATATAGGGAGGAGATCTTAAGTCGATCTGGGATGTACACAATACGCACAAATAAAAACAAATAAAAAAGCGTTGCTAGCAACGAATAATAAACAAAATTGGGAAAGCCTGTTGAACAGATTTACCAACCTCATCGAAGAATGGATAAGAGGAGTACAAAACTGATCAAAATATAAATCGAAGGAGGAGGGCTGGAGTGGAATTAGGTGGGACACATGGCACACACAAACAAAAACATTTAGATACAAAAATGTTGGAGTGACGACCATGGTCCAATAAACGACATCGAGGAAAATCATCGAACAGATACACCAATCACATTAAATTAAATTGGAAATGGAAGAAGCACTGAAAGTGACTAGAAGCAGAAGAATACTCACTGTCAAGCCATTTTGAGTCGTACTTGAGGGTCCTCTTGAAGCTGTACTCCTTCCGGCCCGTCGTCATGTTGAAGAGGTCGGTTCGGAAGATGACAGTGTCGGCCTTGGTAAATTCGGCGTTGGTTCCTGAGTACAGCCCTGCCAGTTCCCCGGGATTACCCTTCTCCACCCACACGGCTGAGGAGTTATCTGCTGGGTCGTAAGGGCATTTCGCTATTCCGCTGCCGATCCCCGGGACGAAGGTGTTGCGGTTTAAGTATGTTAGATTTGCCTGCAAGGAAACAGGGGCAATAAGAAGTAAAGTTACTTGATCTATAATTAACGTTGTACAAGTTGCAATGCCTCATTGTAACTTTTTTGACATAATTAAGAAAGACAGTTATACTTCGGTGTAAGTGTGTACAAAGAACTGAGCTTACAAGATACCAAAAATATCACTTTACCGTTCAAGTAAAGCTCTATACAACGTAAGTTGTAGGTCTAGGTTACCTTAATAAAATACCTTGAGAAGTAGAATTTCAGCCTTGCTTTCGAAATGCTGATTTGTAGAAGGTGTTGATGTTTATGCATTTGTAGTGACATTTATTCAAATTAAAGTGCGATAATTTTATATTTAATTGATAGAACCTGAATCGACAAATACTAACCTCACTTTCTTACTGGCAATGGCAGAGATAAAAGTAATTACTCAAACAATTCAAATTTATTTAACAAAACCACGAGTAGAAGCGAAACGCAGACGCTATTGATCTATAACTGATGTTTGAAGTGTCTACCATACAGCTTTGAATCAAAAGTCACTATTATTTTGAATTATTACTAACATATTAGTTCAAGCTTAACGTTTAACGAACAGCTTACCTATATTCCAAATTTGAGGAACAGAAACATACAATTGAAAAAATGGTGGTATTTGCTTGAAATAATAAATTTTGAATTCTTCTAAACATTCTTTATTTTGCGGAAAATTTTAGACTCCCAAACTTAAAATATTTTAATTTGCATTTGCAAGAGTTTCAATAAGATCATAGTATCTTACTCTAGAAGTTGATAAAAGTGATGTTTTTCTGAACAAGTATGGCGTGTTTGAGTCAAGCGTCAGCGAGTACTTAAACCGCCATACGAGTTCAGAAAAATCACTTTTCTAACGTGTTGAGTATACTATTTTATCGAATTTCATAAGAAATGTAAAATATTAAATTTTTACATACAAGTGACACTAACTGTCAAAACATAACCAAGATAAGCATTACTCATTCCTATGTACTAAAGCACAATAAGCAGCTCCAGTTGATGTTATGCGTTTGACAGTACTGAAGTGTGTTGTTGGTGGCACTGTAAGTCTATGTCAAATTTGAGGTCAGCGGGTTAGGTTTTGCCTCAATCTGTGTCAAAACTGACGCAAAACCTAACCTACTAACCTCGAATTTGACATAGACTTACAGTGTCACCAACAACACACTTCAGTATTGCCAAACGTAAAACGAATCGCCGTTGCTAGGCAGAAAAGTGTGGCTAATGATAAAAGTACCACATTTCTTATAGATTTTGAATGGAGAAATGTACATTTCCAAATGAAATGCGATAGTAGTAATTTACGATACAAGTGCGTAAAGCTACTCTTTAGGCACGAGTAGGGTAGAGTTAAAACGCGAGTGAGCGAGCGTTTTAAGCCCCGCGTGTGACTAAAGATGCTGTACGCATGTGTATCGTACAATATTTTATCTACGATAGAATCTAAAAATACGGTAAATATAAAAAGTATTTTTTTGCCAGCCGGTTAGAATAGTAGGCATTGCTCACCTCATCTGAGGTAAGAAAGTTCGTTTTTTTCACCTAGGTAAGAAAGTAAATCATGCAATTTTTATGAAGAAACTGTACCGCATGTTAGCTGACTGCTGACGCGTGCTGATTCTGACAGCTGAAATATTGATAGTTGACGGATAATTGACTTTATGACTTGTGTTACAGTCTGTTTATACGAGGAATTAGAAATGCATTCTGTGAGTGTTCACATCCTTTTGATGCAGGTAAGTACGAAACCTTAAGTGGCCCCGTGAGTGGCCCTTCATTCGAAGGAATTAAATTAACATCTCGCGCATGCGTACTCACGACAGGAGAGGCTAAAAATTGCCGTGCGCGCCCGCGCTTAATTTTTTAATCCAACCAAAACTGCTTTGACAGTTTGACCTCAGTGGACATAACCTCAAAAAGTATAAATAGTAAAGCGATTTTTTAACGACAAAATTTTTAAGTTTTCAGAGTTACTTATGAATAAAACTGTTTAGAAACATTTTGAGAACAGCATAAAATCGGAAAACATGCTGCATATTTTGCAAGATATTGTCACCTTTAACAACTTTAACAGTCTGTTGAATTATGTTATAGTGTCAAATGTTGCTCCACTGAAGCCGGCTGGGAAAAAAATAGTATTCAAACTTCGTTAAGAAAGTGCTCTTGCATACCTCGCGCAATTACAAACCTCGCCTTCGGCTCGGTTTATAAACTTTGCGCTCGGTATGCAAGACTGCACTTTCTTACCTTGGTTTGAAATATACTATTACATGTAAATTAGAATTACCAGCAACCGGTCCTAATTTTGAGTGTTTTAAAATTTTTAAAACACGTTGCTACTAACTACGTGCCTAATGAAATTTTTTAAGCACGTTGCTATTAACAGTGGCGTAACTACCGAGGGGGCAAAGGGGGCAGCGGCCCCCGGGCCCTGAACCTCAGGGGGCCCAACGGGCCTCCTGAAGTTTAAAGCCTGGCAGGTCCAAACTCGGTCCCGTATAAAGTTTCAATGAGTCCGGGAAAAACACAAGAAACCCTCGGAGAAATCTACAACATGTCAAAAAGTTATCTGTTTGGTATAAGTTTAAAATAAAACAATTTCTGTACACCCGATGCACCACGTCTTGCACGAGCACGTACTTCGCAGTCATCTCAGATTACTGATCTCTATGGAGAAGCAGAGAGCGAGAAATGTTCATACATCAGACATCATTACATCTTTTGCTAATCAGAAGTCTAGAAGATATCTTCTTGATTAGCAGATCAGCAGTTAAAGCAAAGTTATACTTTGAATTTGACCTCGAAATGTACGGAAGTGCCGAATTGCGGAAATAATTATGTTTGTGTTTGTTCTTTTAGTGCGTAGGCTTACAGGATTTGTATTTATTATTATTATTTTCAATAAAAAACGCGTATCTCGCTATTGTTCATTTTGCTTTGATGTTTCTGTTTATGAATTAAAAAAAAATAATTGAAAAATGATAACCAAAAATGTTTTGGCAAGAATAGGACTTACACTTGGCAATTAAGGAGCCCGGTGGAGATCACGGCCCCCGGGCCCAAAATTTGAAGTTACGCCACTGGCTATTAACGACGTAAACTAATGAAAACATGTTATTAAACAGTCGATTTATAAACTTAGAACTGCCAACCAAACGGCCATTTTACACACTGTCGTAGATAAACGATATTTCAGCTATAGGTAGTTGGTCAGCAAATGAAGTATTTTGGATTGACTTCTTTGTATTATAGTACTTTTTGTTATATAATCTTGAAGCAGATTTTTATGAATGGCAAATATACCTACTAATAGTTACAATCGTCGGAAAGCAACAAACCGTAATTTGGTGGAATATCCAGGTATAATGACAAAAATCCGTTGGCAAGTCTAGAAGATCTGGAATTTTACTTGAATCCAAAGTTTTGTTTTTGAATGAAATTCTATAATTGTCTGCCTTTGCTTTTTATTAGGCGAGAGTCCCATAGAGTGTAGTTGCTGTTACAATTACCTCCTACAATGCACTTTGTTCCTAGTGTTTAAAATGTATCTCCAAACTTCGCTTTTTTAAATTGTGTCGAGGTTGGCAGTATACAGCAGCTACTGTTAATTCGGGAGACATCATTTTAACTTTATTTATTTTAGCTTGTAAGAGGTCTCTTCCATATAAAAATGTGGAAGTTTGCTGTAGCGTGGTGTTAGTGTATCTATTACAAAATCTGTGAATTCGTTTTAGTGCTTTTAAAGCGTTCTGTAGATATTTCTTTCTATTGCATTGATTTTTTTTTACATTTTTAATACATAGGGCATCGTTCCCTACTGATAATGTTATAAGTTTGTCACTGCATGTGGCTGTGTCAAGTATTATAATGACATTACCTTTGCTTGAAAATGGAATTTAAATTGTGTTATCAGTCGTAGCGTGTCTAGGACGGATTGTATAAAGGTTGTTCCAGTATAATTGTGTTTCTAATCCTGGATTTTTTGTCTAATGTCTGTTATGTTAGTTTCAAGTAGAATACCTGTATATTAGGGTGGAACGAAAACGGCCTTTCTTAATTTTTTTAAAAATTTTAGTTTTGTAAAAGTGGGAAAAAGTTGCCTTTTAGGTTCAAAAAGAAGAAAAAAAATGGTTGCTATACTACATCTTGAGGTGCCGCAAAGAGCTTGAAGTTTGTAAAACAATTAAAAAAATTGAAAAATTATAAACTTTGATAAATTATTTTTTATGGTTTTGTCGTACATATAATGTTACAAAAGATAGTTGTAAATACATATACAACCATTAGAATTGGAAAAAATTATTAATTACAAAATATAATAAAAAATATTTTGTAATGTCAAAAAGTTTGTATTTTTGCTAATTTTGAAACTTTTACGAACTATTGTTGTTGTTACAAATAGTAGTAAATAAGGTTGAAATAAAACTTCGTCAAATCAATTATATATTTTTTTATTAGAGCATATGTAAAAAACATAATACAATTTTATATACGACAGTGTGTAAAATTGCCTTTTAGTTGGCAGTTTTAAGTTTGTTAAACGACTGTTTAATAACATGTTTTCATTAGTTTACGTCGTCAGTAGTAACGTATTTAAAAGATTTCATTAGGCACGTTGTGAGTAGCAACGTGTTTTAAAATTTTTAAAACACGCAAAATTACGACCGGTTGCTAGTAATCCTAATTTACATTTAATTTTTTTTTTCATATTTACCGTGTTTTCTAGATTCAATCGTAGATAATAGCTATTTAAGATACAAATTGCAAAATGAACGTGTTTTACGCACTAGACGTGAAAATTTCCACACGAGCGATAGCTAGTGTGGAAACACGTCGTGTGTGTAAAACACGGAGTTTTGCAATGTGTATCTTACAAGATTTTTTCTACATACGTTTCAAAAAGAACAAATCGGAGTAAAATAATTTCGTTCATGAAATGCCAAATTAGATATGCTAGTATGCGTGCGTCAGTTACTTGGTTGTTAGCTAATTTTTCAGATCGTTGTTAACAAACAAGATTTGTTTGATATGAACGCGTTGTGTATTTAAAATCTCCGACTAGGCAAAAATGAGCGATTCCGAGCTTCCATCCGATATTGAAGATGCAGCAGATGCCGCAGTTTCGACGCTCATACCGGAAAAATCAAGATCCGTCTACAATGCAACCTACGAAAAATTCAAGGGATGGTGTGACCGAAAAAATGTGAGTGCTGTCGCCGAAAAGGTTGTGCAGGCATATTTATCTGACCTTTCTTCGCCTTATAAGCCCTCTACGTTATGGAGCACCGAAGCTGCGATCCATGATATATTTCAAGAGAAACCTGGACATTAGCAAATATGCGAATGTTATCGCCTGCATAAAGAGAAAAGCCGAGGGATATAGGCCTAAAAAGTCGAAAATTTTTACAAGGGAAGAAATCGAAAGGTTTTTGAAGGAAGCGGACGATAAACATTAATTGTTAATGAAAGTAAATGCAGTATTTGACCAAATTCTTATATGAAGCACATCACTAACGTTTTATTTAAATACTAGGTAGCCGTAATTGTTGGTTTATCCGGAGCTAGTCGCAGGGAGGAGCTTACATTCATGGGGTAACTGATATTGAGGATGCCAGTACTTTCATAAAAATTAATATTCCATTCACGAAAACCAAGGTTTCAAGAATGTTTACAGTAACAGGGAGGGAGGGAAACATCGATGGCATTAATTTTTTGGAAAATTTTCGCAAGTATGCTAGTCTACACCCATGCAGTACGGACCATCAACGATTTTTCGTTGGCTACGGAAATGGTAAATGTATTGTGCAGCCTGTAGCATAAACACAATTGGTGCTATACCTAAAAAAATTGCTGGTTTTCTTGGACTTTCAAACTGTGAAGAATATACTGGGCACTGCTTCCGCCGATGTTCTGCTTCGTTTTTGGCTGATGCTGGTGCGAGCATGTCGACACTCAAAAGGCACGGCGGCTGGCGATCAAGTTCTGTCGCTGAGAGTTACGTCGAAAGTTCCTTGGAATATAAGAAGAGCGTAGCAAATAAGATTTTGGGTGAAAAAGAAAGAGGACCAGCAAAGGTACAGGCACCGTTTTGTGCGGCTACATGATTTCCTGCAATTTCTAAGAATATGCAAATGTTACAAGAGAAAGATAATTTAAGTGTAGCATCAGCAAGTGCCCATTTTCATCAATTAAATAATTGTGTTGTACATATTTACCAAAAATAAAAACTTAATTAACTGTTGTGTTAGTTTTAAGCACTAGTGCTTAAAAGTAAACTTTTTTAGGCACTAGTGCCTAAAAGAATGTCGTTTCGATACTCAAATGACAATCAAAACGGTAACTTTTTGAAACGTTTGTAGAAAAAATATTGTACGATACACATGCGTAAAGCATCTTTAGTCACTCGCGGGGCTTAAAACGCTCGCTCACTCGCGTTTAAACTCTACCCCACTCGTGCGTAAAGAGTAGCTTTACGCACTTGTATCGTAAATTACTATTAAAGACATTGAAAGTTCCTTTTTTATGATTTAAAAAACCTTTAATAATTACAAATGTTACAGCCGCAAAATGTTTGTTTCTACTTCATTGACACATTAAACTGTTTTTTATCAAATTTTGGCATGTTATCACATGAATGAATTTTTGCTCTCATACATCCTTCGCTTGCGATTGAACCACAGATATTTTGAACCCATTCGGTAACCAGTTTCACAGCTCTTTCCACTGCTTGCGTGTGACAAGGAAGCCGGGGAAAGTCGATAAGCGGGTCCACTTTACTATTTGGTTGAACTTCAGATGTCTTCTGTATAAAGTATTTGAGAGAGTCACTGGAAACATGTTTTACCAAGGGGGATTCAGTGACATCATTTTCAGCCCATGAGATCATGTCGATATAATCCTTTGCGTCAAAGTTTTTCTGTGGATCTTTAAACTTCCCGACTTCGCCTCTACTTTCTCATCTTGCTTTTAAAGCAGGTCATGAACCAAGTTCTCTTACATGCTTGTGCTCATCACATAGCATGGAAAAAGGAGATTTTCTGCAGCAGCAAAGTACCCATTTCTTTGAATAACCGGGTCTAGAACGTTCTTGAAATCATCAGAGAGATAGCGTGAATATGAGATAAGCTTAAACAGATGTTTAGAACCATAAGTACATGAAGGTTTTAACTTAATGTTAAACCACACAGGTGCATTCACTTTAACAATGTACTCAGCCAGAGTCTTTAAGGTTTTCAGTTGGATTTTTAGTTGCCACATACAATCTACGTATACGGTTTGCTAATGTAAGCCACCTGGAGTGAGGAAGTTTCCCAGAGTTTCTTAAAGATAAATCTAGCTGGCAATACCCACTTAATACAGCGATATACATATCCAATAAATACTTCTGATCTGTACTTAAATCATTTATGTTCTCCAAAAGAGGAAGGTTATTTTCAATTGGCAAGAAAGTAACCACAGGAAGATTAGCACAGTTTTCCAGCTGCTGAGCTATTTCGCCTTTAAACTCATTGGGTCTCTTCGTTTTACCATCTAAATTACAAAAAAATATGTCGCAAAGATAGCTCATTTCCATGGAACAAACAATTATAAAGGTCTTCCTATTCCATTTTCCATCAAAGAAATCACACCATTATTATGTCCAGTATTTACAACGATTCCATCACACCCAGTAGCAGTAAAGTTCAAAAGTTGTTCGTTGTGCTCTCTATCTTCAAGAAACTCCAGTATACTGTCTGCTAAGGCTTTTCCAGTGCCCGGTTTAGGTGTTACGTGGCCTAAAAACTTTGAGTTTGGTTCCTCTATTAGTGAAACGTGCTCTTCTGAAATAACTTTTTTGTACTAGCTTCTTTCTTTTCTTGAACAATTGTTTTGTCTTTTATTTCATTAAAAAACAATCCTCTATTTTCGCTTATCTGATCATAAAGACGCGTCATTAATGAGATCTCTTCGATTCTTTGATCTTGCTCGTCTAATTTTCATCCTGTCTATTACTTTGGTTTTCTCTTCCCCTGTGCTTACATCCTTATTCAGATTTACAAGCTTTACTGTGTATAAACGTTTGGACTTACGGGTTTCTTATCAAACCTTCTTCGATATTTTATCGGATTGAAATCTCACATGTCTGCGAAGTTTCTCCGTCGAAACTGGCCACATTGCAATGTCCTCAGCTCTCCCGCTGCATCTCATACCCCAGGTGTCCCTTGACCACCTAGGCCCATCTCTCTTTGACCTGGCGATAAAGCTCTCTTGGTTGTTCCATATGCAACGTACACCTGCCGAACGCCTGCTGGATACTACCTTCCCTCTATAGTTTTAGGTATTGAAGTAGCAAACAAACACATTTTACGTAACTCAAACCGTCCTTGTCTCGACTGTTAAGCTAGCAGAAGCAGTTATTGCTACGGGTTGTTTTAAGTACCGCTATTGCCTTAACATGTCTTCTGTAGGTTGCTGCCCAGTCACTGCTATAGCTGCAACTAAATAAAGCTTATTAACTGCTTTTTATACTAAACTTATCATATTATAGTCTGTAATGAAGACATTGTACTTGACTTTTGGAGCGTACAATTATTGAACCTCTAAATAAATAAAAATGTTGAAATTCGAACCTCAAAACTTTATTTCGCTAAGTTACAGTTTAATGAGTTATTATCTAAAAGCTCAACGGTTTTTAAAATTTACAGTCACACATTTATTACAACGGCAAAATTTTAAAAGTAAAATTTAGAATTTTTAACCAAAAGGCTAAACTTTAGTGCTTGTACACATCGACCTCTAAAATTAGGAGACTAAATATCACCTCAAAGGGACTTCCACACGTAGCATACATTTCAAAACTGCACTAGTTTAGTTGGTGTGCCTTTACGGCTCATCTCAATTACACATGTAATCCATAAATCTCCGGCCCTACCATGAGTTCGCAGCCATACGCGCTGGAAACTTTTATGAAGGCGTTATGGCTTTATGAAATCCAGGTTCGATCCATTAGAACTCGATTCATATGCAAATTTGGATAGTTTGCACAGCGTAGGCTTGGGCGTAATTAAAGTATCGAATTGGCACGCATCGGCTGCAGTTTTAAATAATAAAAATACAGCATTATTAGGATTTATTATGTAGTGTTTAGAGAAGATATCGCACAATAGATTTATGCTTCTTAAAAACCCATTGACAATTCTAAATGTCGTCTTTCTGTTCAGGAGTCAGAGGTCTTAGAACCTATTTAGCTGACTCCTTGGTCATTCCAAGATTTTCATACAAAATGTGTGGGACGCTTGGTCGAGTATCCTCAACGACACAGTCTTTTCGCACATTTCAGTATTCCTTGCAGTTTTCGGTTGTCCTGGTTTTGGATCATCTTCTACTAATTCATGGCCCCAAACGGAACTAGTTTGACTAGTATTTTATTTGCTACAAGCTTGATCCATTCCCACCATACATTTTCAGCATACTTTCATGTATAATGTTAGATCTATGGCCAAAGTTAATAATTTTATTACGCTTCGGGGTTGTAATATAACTAAGCTAAATTTTAGTGACAAACTAATGCACAAGAAAGTAACGATATGCCATAATTTTGCACGTTTGCTGCAATATTCATCTATTATCACGGTTAAGTAGGTTATAATCTAGTGCCTGCCGTAACTGCTATTGGGAATAGCACCAGTTTGAAAGCTTGGATTTTTTAAATTTCCAGAAAATTCGTAAATATTGTCTTCTGCGATAAGAAAGTAAATATTTTACGATAAAAATGAGAATTGAGAGATACATCAATAGAATACATAGATAAATAGTGATATAAGTTTAGTTACATAATGTTATTTGAATTTAATTAATAAATAAAACTTACAAGATAAACTAAAATTAATGTGTGAGTAAAATAATAGTTACTTTTCTTTGGAAAATGACAAGTCACTTTATTTTATATTCAATTTTGAGAGAAATAAAGGCATGTACAAACAGATGGATAGTATTTAGATGTTAATGTTATAATTGTTTAAATTTGTAAAGTCAAAAAGTAATTTAAAATTGTAACCACATCCAGATGCTGGGGAATGTATATAATAGAACAATAAGGATGTTACTGGTTGAATTTAATAAATTTAATGTAGGGGAGGTTTGTATAATTGCTGTTATCTAGTGTTGGAGGAATAGATTGGGTCGAAGATTTTCTTAATAAGCTTAAACAGGTGTGGAGTTTGAGGATTATAAGATCTCTGAAAGGAAAGATTTATTATAAATAAAGTAAAACAATGTCTACTCAATAATTACCTGAAGTGAGTTACCGTGTGCTATTAATAAGAGCAGTTAAGTGAGACGTTTCGATGAGTACGTTGTAGATAAAAGGAATCTGTATGACCAATATCAACTTTAAAATAAGAATAATTAATATGAATACATATCTCAACTTGAGTAAGGAGTCTCATGTTAAACGATTTATTAACTGAGCTAATTTTGGAGATTTAAGTAACCGTACGTCTTTAGTACACCGAATTAATAATAAACATGAGAGTACTTAACCACAAATATATTGGGAAATCAATCTGCCAGAAAAGATGCAGAAATCATCGGACAGGATGTGTCTTGTTTTTTAAGAAGAGCGAAACCGCACCGCTCCAACATCAACAAAGCAGAGAGAGAGGCAGCTAAAGCATTAAAGAAGAACAAAGATATTGTCTTCTAAAAGCTGACAAAGGAAATGCTACTGTGGTAATGAACACTGAAGATTATAATGCGAAGATGGAGGTCTTACTATCTGATACAACTTACAAAAGTCTAAACCGCAATCTCACTACCTCTCTCCAAACAAAGATAACCTCTGCCATAAAATGCTCCGATAGTATCGATCCCACTTTAAAGCACCGATTGATTCCTAGAAATGCAATAACTCCTCGCATGTATGGTCTACCTAAGATACATAAGGAGGGCCTGCCGTTGAGACCAATTGTCAGCGGGATCAATTCTCCTACACATGCTTTGGCAAAGCATTTAACCAGTATACTACAGCCTCTAACTGGTAAAACAGACTCCTTTGTCAAGGATTCAGCAGATTTTGTCCAGAAACTAAAGAACATAAAGTTAAACAAAGATGATCTCTTAGTCTTCGACGTAGTATCATTCTTCACGAAAGTGCCGGTTGATGAGGTGCTAGTAATGCTCAAAGATCTCTTTCCTACAGACCAAGTTGAACTTGTCGAAATTTGCCTGAAAAACACTTACTTCAGTTGGAACAATAAAATATACGAACAAGTCGAAGGAGCGGCTATGGGTTCACCGCTATCAGCTGTTATCGCTAATATCTACATGAAGGGTTTTGAAACTAAGGCTCTCGAACAAGCGCAGCTAAAGCCGACTTGGTGGTTGAGATATGTAGATGATACCTTTGTCATCTGGTCACATGGACGCCAGACATTGAATCTGTTTCTAAAACACCTGAATTCTGTACATCCCAACATACAATTCACAATGGAAGTAGAGGAAAATTGCAGTATTCCGTTTCTAGACGTCCTGGTGAAACGTAAATCAGATGGCAGTTTAGGACATGCAGTCTATAGAAAGAAAACACACACGGACATATAGCTAAATGCTGACTCACACCATCATCCAATGCAAAAAGCAACAGTTCTCCAGACTTTGGCGACAAGAGCCGTTCGTATCTCAGATGAGGAAAATCTAGAGAGAGAAAAGCTACATCTGTTTGACTCTTTACAAAAGAACGGATACACAACTACCGCCATACAAAAAGCACTAGACAAGACTATGACACAAAAGGCTAAAGAAGGAAGGCTTAGCATTTCTACCTTACGTTAAAGGCTTGACTGTTAAGGTTGGACGTGTTCTGCAACGATGCAACTATCAAAACTGTGTTCACGAGCAAGGAAACTTTGGGTAACGGCTTCAAATTGGTAAAAAACAAGATTCCAAGTTTAAAAACCGCTGGCGTGTATCGCATTCCTTGTTCTTGCGGCTCAAGTTACATTGGACAGACTGGTCGTTGAGTTGATCTAAGACTTCAAGAAGATAAAGGCGATTGCAAACACAAACGCATCACAAAATCAGCCGTAACTAAGCATACGTTTACAAATGGGCACACTTTAGAATTTGAGCACGCCAGAGTACCTGCCAGAATACCTCACTACTTCCCGCGAGTGATACGTGAAGCCATGGAAATAGAAAAACATCCAAATAATATCAACAGGGAAGATGGCTTTAAGCTTAGTAAAACGTGGACCCCTGTGATACACGAGCATTACAACCACTGTGCGTCATACGGCCACGCCCCACGGATTACGTTGCACTCGGGCGACCAACCAGCGTTACGCCACTCCGCGCGCCTGGCACGGAAGACTATAAATAGCTCCACACCGACCTTCGGTTCTCTCTACCGAGCTCTGTGGCTTAGTGCGTAGCACGTCCACTTAGCATTCGGGAGGTCGTTGGTTCGATTCCTGCGGCCGCCTGCCTTGATTCAGGTTTTTAGGTGGTTTTCCTGGGTCAACAGAGTACCTTTTCTGAGGCGAATGCCGGGGCAGTATTTCTCCACCTTTCCTGACCTCTCTTCCAGGATCCACCCCTCCTTTCTCTCACCCATCCCGAGTTTCCCGTTCTTGGCTGAAGAGGGACGGAAGGTCCCTATAGCAGCCCGCCCCCAGTTGGGGAATTTTTTGTCCTTCGGTTCTTAGTGCAACTTTCACTCTGATGATGCAAACTGCAAGGTCTTGCGAAACGTTAGTGAATATGGATGGGGTCCCGAGTGGTGTAGCTTGAACAAGCGTCCACGTTCGATCAGCAGAGTTAAGCAACGCTGTCTCTGGTCAGAACTTGGATGGGAGTTCCACGGCTGCATCTCTCGGCGCCTCGTGGTACGGCTATCACTGAAAAAAGTTGGTCCCGGCGGTCATACAACATCATGACAGTCGTTAGTGGGGTTGGAAGTCCTCATAACTGCACAGCGACGCCTATAATTGGCCTAACGGCTGTTGGCTGAGTGCTAATTAAATAAAATAAAATAAATAAAACAAACAGCAAAACGGCCAAATCTGCTTAAGTATCCTCGTTCTCAAGATACTCAAACAACACGAGCCACCAAACAGCATGACCATTAATGAAGAATTACTTCTTAGCATCTTGTATCCACCTGGAAAACTGAAAAATAATGCACTTGCCCAAATAAACATTTCTGGTAAGTATCTGGGGATTTTCGAAAATGCTAGAATAAATTGTTCACAGAGAAAGTTCAGTTTCAGCCTAATATCAGTATTAACTATGTCACAATCGGTATTAATTAATATACTAAATCCCTTTTCAATATTACATATCACAGCTTCTATATTGGCAGTGTCGGAAGCATTATTTTCTGAAACCGTACATATGTAGTCATACAATTTTAGAAATTGGGACCAATTTTTCAGAAAACATGTATTATCTAGTATTCTCCGTATAGATTGATCACAGCTCGTTACATCACAATTTTTAACAAAAACTTTTACATTTAAGTCTGAGTTAATAACTAAGGAACACATAGTCTTTGGCATGTCATCAATCGTACTTACAAAAAGACACTTTAGTAGAATTCTCCAAACATACAAAATCAGAGTACTTCTTTAATTTAAATTTAAAATTTACCCTAAATTCGTCGAAAGTTGGCACTGCATCGGCTATTTCCAGTTCTCTTTGTTTATTTAATTCCCTTTCACGACCTTTATTTGACCTTTCCTCTGGCGTCTTTCTCTTTGGTGCTACATGTTTAGATAAATACTTCTGCTGATTATTGAAAATAGTGGGAACGGCATCTTTAGAAAGTTTTGGAGACTTCCTAGCCAATGTTAACGTCGACCCATCGTTTCTTTTGATACTGTCTTCAGTTATTATAAATCTTTTGTGAAAATGGTCTATGCAGATCACAAAATTATTTGTAGGCGAAAAGTTTTCGCAGTGTATGTTTCTGACCCACGTGTCAGACAATTCTTTATTCGGCGGAAATCTACATACTGAGACGTAAGTTTCTTTTATTCACAACCATATATGTAATAAGATCATTACTGACTTTTAAAAAGTTGGAAAATGAGCTATTCCCAACTTGCAACTTTCCAACCGGTCGGAATAGTATATTACAGCCCGAGATGGAAGTGTTTCATTACTGTCGAGAGATTAGTTAGCTGATTGAGACGCGAAGCGTCGAAATCAGCTATTATCTCGAGAGAAGGAAACTTCCTGTCGAGGTTTGTATACTATTTTATTTACAACACTATATGTAATGTACTTCCCGCACTTGAGTGCGGGAAGTAGCTGGCAGAAATGTACGACTTCCCGCACTCAAATGAGGTCAGTAATGTTAACATTACATATATGGTTGTAAATAAAAGTGATTGTCGCAGCGGTTGGAAAGTAATCCATTGCCGACCGCTGTCAAGGTAGGGACACTGGGAATATCGTTCATCCATTCATGCGCGTCATTATATTGGCATTATATTGGTATACAAACAGAAATGTTGCCTGTATTTGAAGGAAAACCTGGGGAACAACTCATGAGTTATATTGTAAAATTAGACGATATTATGAACTCAACACAGGATGAAAATAAGAGATTGCAAGTAATTAACATGACATTAAAAAGTAAGATACGTGGCACAGTATTGTCAAATCGAAATACAACAATTATAATGAATTTAGAAAATTATTCATAGAGCAATACTGGAGTAAATGCACATCAAACTTGAGTGAGAACGCAGCTAACAACTGGTAGATACTGGGAGAAAGGTGGTAGCACACGTGAAATGTACATCATACAGAAATATAATAAAGCTCAACATTTAACGCCAACGTTAGGTGAAGAAGAGATCATTCAACATTTGTCCAGACATTTGAAATCACGAGAGCAGTAGCTGTACAGAACATTAAAACTAGTGATGGGCTTATTCGAATCAAAATAACCGGTTTATCCGGTTATTGAAATAACCTGTGTAACTCGGTTTTGATTCCAAGTATTCGGATGAAAAATAACCTCATCCTGATACGTACTACGTGCCGCGTCTCAGCAACTTGCGAGTGATTGAAATTCTGTAAATAATACGGCATTCATAACTCATACAACCTTTTCTACATATGTACTTGATTGACCCAAGTGAGGCCGCGGCTGCTTGTTGATGTTATTAAGACATTTGATACTCCCAGTCGACGAGTTAAATTTATGGGGCCGTTCCTATTAAAGATAACGTTCTGCTGAGTCTGAGATTTGCCGAAGGTTGGTATTAATTTATAACGGCCTAAATTTTTGTTTCGAAAAGCGGTTGATTATGCCTAATAAGGGATAAACAGAAAGCGAAATAAGATTTACCAATGTCGTAAAAGATTTATATTCAATTTTTAATTACGGAGCAGTCGGGACAAGAAGTGGATTTCGATGTTGAAAATTTTAAGTGTGCGTCCTTAGAACCGCGGAAGGCTGAACGTAGATAAATGATGGATTCTAAAATATACCGGTATGATGTGCAAGCGAAAAGGGAAGGGTGACTACTAGAGAATTTTAGGAACTAAAAATAGATTCAATAAATACTTTCTATTCGCATATTTATAATTTCTTTATGATTAGTATTGATATAGCTATTCTCAATGGTTTAAACTCCTTAGAAATCAAATAAAAATCATTTATACACTTATTATAATTAACGATTAACTGAGTTGCTCTGCTATCTGCAAGTTACGATGTCGATGCAGATGACGGTGAACTGCCAACCGGCAAACCGGCTGACTTAATCGAAACGAATCGAGAGCCAAAATTGATTCGAATGATTATTCAAATAATCAATCGGTTATTAATATGATTCGAATGCAAATAATTCGGGTATGAAAATTGTCCGGTTATGCCCATCACTATTAGACATAATCAACCGCGTTTCGAAGCAAAAATTTAGGCCGTTATAAATTAATACCAACACAGCTTCGGCAAATCTCATACTCAGCAGAACGTTATCTTTAATAGGAACGGCCCCATAAATTTAACTCGTCGACTGGGAGTCTCAAATGTCTTAATAACATCAACAAGCAGCCGCGAGCCTCACTTGGGTCAATCAAGTACATACGTAGAAAAGGTTATATGAGTTATGAATGCCGTATTATTTACAGAATTTCGATCACTGACAGGTCGCTGAGACGCGGCACGTAGTACGTATCAGGATAAGGTTATTTATCATCCGAATACTTGGAACGAAAACCGAGTTACACAGGTTATTTCAATAACCGGATAACCGGTTATTTTTTATTCGAATAAGCCCATCACTAGTTACGGCCGATGAATCGTGGATATATAGTTATGATCCTGAAACAAAACAACAGTCGACTGTTTAGGTGTTTGAAAATGAGGATATGCCAACAAAAGTTAGCCGCAGTAAAAGTGTAAACAAAAAGATGATTGCAGCTTTCTTCAGATACAGTGGTCCAATCGCAGTAATTCCTCTTGAAGATCGTAAAACTGTAACTGCTGATTGGTATATAGAAGTTTGCCTTCCACAAGTCTTCCAAAAGTTGTGTAGTGATCGGCCACGATCTGGTTTGCGTGGAATTTTATTGCACCATGACAACGCAACTTCCCATACGGCCGCAAAAACTTTAAATTTTTTACAGGAATCCGGAGTCCAGCTAGTCACTCACCCACCATATAGTACAGACCTTGCCCCGAACAATTTTTGTTTTGTTTCCGCTGATTAAAAAAACCATGCGTGGTAAGAGATTTCCTAACGCCGATGCGGCAGTTACTGAATTTCAGCGAATTTTGGACGACCTTCCAAAAAAAGAGTTTACAACCTGTTTCGAGCAGTGGTTTCAAAGAATAAAGAAGTGTATTATGGCTAAGGGGGAATACTTTGAAAAACAATAAAATTATTTTTTTTACATTTCGCAGTTTTCCTGCAACTAACAATTTATCATCAATGTTTTCTATTACAATGCCGCGTAGCGCAGTTGGGTAAGCGCCAGGCTTACATTAAGCAAGTCTTCGGTTCGAATCCCGCGGAGGTCAGAATTTTTCCGTAGCCTTGGCGATTGGAATCGGATTCGTTCCGACAATTTACAGTTGGGCACCAAATTAACTGTGCTCTATTCAGACTAACAAGGTCAACACATCACCAAGACACACACCTTACACAATGGTTGCTGCGCAAGCACCAAAAGCGCGCTTCAACTCTGTATCTCGAATAAGGGGCAAGTTGAGCATGGTACCGCCAGATGCCAGAGCATAAAGCGCCAGCCTCTACACGGGAAACTAAATGAGGTTACAGATAATACATACAATACCGCATTAAGTTTTAGCACAAACAGCTGACACTAAAATCCCAACCCTGCCAGTGGCCACTACCATTCTGCGAACAAGTGCAGCGCGGCAACGACCTTAACCTTTTGCATCACCCAAATCCAACTGAGGCGCAAAACTTTCACATCCCGAATATCGACCCGTAGGAAGTCTCCAAACAGCGAATTTCACACAAATTTCTGATAATTATAACGTTTTCCCCATTTTGCACCCCCCAAATCAAACTGGGCCGCAAACCTCCCAGATCCCGAATATCGATCCGTGGAAAGTCTCCAAACAACGAATTTCAATGTTAAAAGATTAGAATAGAAAATATTAAAAATAATTGCACTGCTTTGAACTATACCAACTATAGAAACGTAGTCACTGACATGCGGTACGTGATACCGCAAGAGAACTTCAACGTCAACGTAATTAAAAAGCTAAACGTATACTGGAACTGCAGCAGTTAGGTACAATTACACACCACTTGAAGGTACACAGATGGTTTTCTAGGAATCTTTTGTAAAACAAGTTTTACAACAGAATGTATTTTTGGAGCGATATGACATACTGCATGTCAGTGGTTAAGGGTTAAATAAAGTTCATCCCTTAACTTTTAGTATGAAAAGGAATCTCCACATTTGAAAATAGTTTCGATAGCTTTGTACTGTGTTGCAAGTCATTTGATTTTTTTGTATTATTTCGTCTTTCCTAAATATCA
>CALNHX010010293.1:4169-41560 GCA_940337035.1 Agriotes lineatus | reverse complement strand
ACAAGAAGAATGCTGTATAATGCTGTTCCAACAACATTAAAAAAACGACAAGTCGTTCAAAAAAATCTGGTGTGATACACTTCAAAAATTACAAATACTACAAAAATGGTACAAAATAGAGCGTTAGTTGAAGAGACAAATTTTCTCTAGAATTTTAAGGTGAATTCAAAAATGTAATAATATACCGGGTGTTTTATTTAAAATAGGAGTTAATAAAAAAAATAGAAAAAAAAACAAAAGAAACCCACTTTAGAAGTATTCAACTGGAAAATCACCTATTTCACATCAATACACATTAAAAATGTAGTAAAAATGTAAAGTTTAAAAAAAATCGTTAGCCGTTTTTGAAAAAATCGAAAAAAACTGAAAAATCACAAGAGTAAACACCTACTTCCGGTTATGCGATTTTCTTCAAAAGCTTGCTGTCTCATCTACATAGTACACAAAACTTATACCGGGTGTCCGTTCTCAAAGTCGAACATAGGCGATTAACATTGTATTGAACGTTTTTGCCGATTCCTGCTCGCCAATTCAACTTACAGGGAAGGTAATGGTATCAATGGGAAGATAAAATTATTACGCATCAAATCATATCAATAATAATATTCAAGATGCGATTTTTATTTTAAAATACTAATTTAAAACTTGGGAATTTTTAAATATGCCATGCCTTGTATTTCCAAATTCGATAGCATTTGTCAAAAAAATTGGTAATTAGTTGGCGTAAATCAGGTATTTTCTGTCAACGTCTGTTAAAATTATCCACAGAAAAATTTATTATTTCAATGAAGAACGAGTGAATTCACTAATGTCAATTGCCTATGTTCGACTTTGAGACTGGACACACGGTATATGAAGTTTCAACGCCATACCTCTTTTCGTTTTTGAGATATTCTGTTCACAGACACACACACACACAGACAGACACACAGACAGACAGACAGACAAACCAATGAAAAAAAACATGTTTTTTGGGATCAAGGGACTCTAAAACGTGAAGATCTGTGGAAAACTCTATTTCGAATTTTTGGGGTGAATCCAATACTTCCTTTATAGTAAAAGGAAGTAATAAAGCAGTGAGAGTGAAATTTAATAGCCCCTATGAACATCATACTGAACAAATCTATAAAACAAATGAATTGACAAATTTAACTAAAAATACTTTACTAAAAATCTAACAATGCAAGTTAATTTATAAAGTACAGTGTGGTTTAATGAAAACTGAATTTGAGTTGAAGAGAGTGGAAGAAGGTCATGAATATAGTACCCGCATCAGAAGAAAATATCAACTAGCACGACCGCAAACGAACCTGGGAATAAGCGAAAGTTTTTATAGTGCCATAAAAATGTTTAACCAATTACCAGACTCTATTGTTAATTTTAATAACTATTATAGTTTTATCAATCGAGAGTTTATTTTGCATCGAGTAACATCTGCAATTAATTTATTATATACATTACTTTCTTAATATTTAGATTGGTACAAACATTTATTTATTTATTTTGTAACTTTTGTTTTAGTTATGTTATACTTTGAACATATGGGACGTGTTTTCGATGTATCTATGTAGGCTCCGGTACCAGCTGGTTTGCTGTTTTGGAGTCAAAATAAACAGTTTAAAAATAAATAAATAGAAATAATAATTAGAGTAGTCAGATTGAGAAGAGGCAAGCTATCAAGAAATCTCCTATTGCCAGATGACATAGCAAGGAGAGCAGAGGAAATTATTTATTTATTTATTAATAAGCCCAAAAATACAGGATGAATCCCAATTACATTGCTGTGTACAGTACACATTGGACGATAAGTTGCTCGCGCTCTATGTGTTATGTTTATACAGTGAAATCTCCCTTACCGGACACCTCTAATAAGTGGACACCTCTCTTACACGGACATTTGGTTGGGAACCAACTTGCTTGCATTAACTTTACTAATAGAATTTTCTCTATTAAACGGACACGGACACCATTTTTCGACAATTTCTAGACTGTGAATCTCTCTTGTACGGACACTTCAAAATGCAAGCCCAGCTAGTGTCATGAGGCGTCAAAACAATTCATAAATCCAAGATTTAATGATCATGTTGTTAAATTATAGAATTCTTTTGCAATAGGGGCGTTATTATGTCAACTCAAATCAGCCTTATGACTGCAAGAAATTAGGCACTTTCGTTACCCTATGCGCCATATTATTACAAAACAATCCATGTCGCTTGATTTTAAAGGCCTGCAATAAAATAAAAATAGAAAGAATTTTTCCTGCTTGCTTTTATTGAATGAAAGAAAAGAAAACTAGGCTCAGGGCCCCCCGCGACCTCGGAGTCTGCGGGTATCAAGTTACGCCACTGTAATCAATTCGAAGCAGAGGACGATTTATCCTTATCAGTATTGGTTGAACTAGAAATATCCCAGAAATCATAGACGTCGACCCTGACGAATTTATAAACATTGACAAAGAAATAATCGTGGAAGATGACGGAACCGAAATTTCAGGTGAATCAGCTGCCGTTGATGTGCAGTTGGCAGAATTAAAAAGCGATTGCGACTTAGAAATGTGTGAGAATGTAATCAAGACCTACACGGAAGCATTAACAGTGATAAATTTTAAATACTTTGCTAAAGAAAGTAATGACTTAAAAGTATTCAAACTATCAAAATGTTTAGAATAACATGTGGAAAGTCTAATAAACAGTCAGAAAAACCCTTACGTCAAATGAGTATTTTAGATTTTGTAACAACTATTACATAACTTTGTTTCAATTATTTTATTATTCTTATCTGTATTGTTAGCGTGTATACCTTTGCATAATACAACTTTTTTAAACATAAAAATGGATTTTCCCTTAAGCGGACGCCTCTAATAATCGACAAAAACATTGGCATCCTGCATATGTTTTTCGTAATGTGAGCTCGAATCGAAAGCAATATTACTGGGTTTAGATTCCCGTTTTGCTTGCTATTATAAATAAATAAATAAAAAAATAAATAAAATTTGAGAACACAAAGAAGAGGATAAAAAAGTAACATGAGATTGATGAAACAGGATGACAATAAAAACTCCAAAGATTACAACAACTCCAGAGGGATATTACTACTTTGTATAGCAATAAAAATATATGAGACAATATTAAAAAAAAAAATAAGAAAAATAGTAGAACCAAACTTTATTAATGCACAGAATAAATTTAGAAAATGGACTAGTGTCCACAACCATATTTTCTCAATGCAACAGGTAACTGAAAAAACATTAACTAAAATAATTATATGTGCACACGTTGGATTGTAGTTTCAAGTAGTAAAGAGCTCAAAGTTATGTGGCCCACCCTGTATATATTGACACTAATATAAAATTAGGTCTTGACAAGTAGACAGAAAAACAGGATACAGGTTACTAAAATAAAATAGTTACAGAGCATCCTTAAGTGTAAAAAGAACAGACGGAATTAGACATCAAGACATCAGCATGCAAATGCAGACAAAACCAATTTTAAAAACGATTGAGGAATATAGTCAGATGGTTCGAGCATTCAGAAAAATGGAAAGAGACAACGGAAAAAATTATAACAAGAAGCAAAGACTGAGGAAGACAGCAAGGGACATCGAATAAAAGCAGAGAACCAACAAAAAGAAAATTTTAGATATTCGAGATGGATGAAAATTAGGGATGCACCGATACCGATACTCGGTATCGGCATATCGGCCATATCGGCCGAAATAGGGATATATCGGTATCGGTCATATCGGCCTTCCCTTTTGCCGATATATCGGCAAAAGTGAATTTCCTTTCAATATTTAATATTTTAATATTTATTATAAGAAATGAACAATAAAATGTAAATAATCATTGTGGAGTATAAAATACAACTACTATCTAATATTGAAAATTCATTTTTTGTAAATTATTATGTAAAAACATTAGGCTCTCCATCCAGTGTGTTGCAACATGCAGCGAAATATCTTCCAGCTTCTGGAATGCACTGCATCAGCAAAAACGAAAAAGGTAAAGGTTCAGGGTCATTTAAATTCCCCCAGCTGGGGGCCCCTTGCGTCCCTCTTCAGCCAATAACGGGAACATTTCAGAATGGGTGGAGAATGCAAGAGAGGCCAGGAAAGGTGGAGAAGTACTGCCCCGACATTCGCTTCAGAGAAGGCACTCTGTTGACTCAGGAAAACCACCTAAAAACCTGAATCAAAGAAGGCGGCCAAGGGAATCGAACCCACGACCTCTCGAATACTAAGCAGACGTGGTAACCACTAGTCCACAGAGCTCGGTTCATCAGCAAAAACATTCGATCAGGCGATGTCATTTCAAGGTCTTGCATCATCAGAAATTGTTAACAATACTAACTAATAGGTGGTGAAAAAAAAATGACTGTGTTAAATTGCTTTATTAAAACGAAATGACAAGAAGACACCTCCATAAGCAAACCTGAGCTAGAGTTCGTATTTAGGGGATTACCCCGCCCGAATCAAGCAAGCAGCGGCGCACACGTGCTTGCATGTAGTCAAAAAGTAGTGGAGAGAGCAATGAGAAAATATCGGCCGATTATCGGCGTATCGGCCTCGATTATATCGGTATCGGCCGATATATCGGTATCGGCCAAAAAACCCGTATCGGTGCATCCCTAATGAAAATATAAAATAATGCCGAAAATTCATGAATAGTAAGTGAATAAGAGAATACCAAACCTTGATATCTAAATTATGTACACATTTAAATACCTGCTCCATGCTGGGTCTGTTGGTGGGGTTTTGATCCCAACACTGAACCATGAGGCTCTCGATGGGGGGAGGGCAGTTGCGTATCAGCGGAGGCCTCATGCCCTTGTGAACGGCCCACATGATCCGAAATGCAGAGCCTCCTATGTGGTAGAAGGGCTTGCGCCTGGACAGCACCTCCCATAGAATTATGCCCCAGCTAAATACGTCACATTTTTCTGTATAGTTGGAGGATGTGAATACCTGTCGAAAAAAATAGGTAATTAGAGTGGTATGGGCAATATTTAGTAACTTTTATCTGTATCATGTTAATATTTTGTTAGCAAATTACATCGCAAATAAATAATCTTGAACCAAGATTGCTTATTCAAACGATTGTAAGAATATAAGCAAACTTTTAAATATTGTTATGAGTTTCTATTTTATGTTTTACATAATGCTAAAATGACAATAAAATTACGGTTATAAAAACTTAATAATTTAATTAATATAACATGAATTAACAAATTATTGTAACTTTTTTATTATACCTGCATCAGAATCGCCGTTTAAAGCACGCCTGAGCTTTCCTTGACAACCTTTAAAGCACGCCGAGCTTTAAAGGTTCTCAAGGAAACAAGGTATATAGGTAACATTATAACTTCATCGCTATCTTTATTTTGCTGACACGACTGAATGCAACAACGGACGTGGACGCGACAAAAGCGTAAACAATTCTCGTAACTATAGTCGCCATATTATTATGCGCTCTCGATTTATCACGACAAAAATTATTTCTAAGTTTTTAGTGCGTAATTTATTTCCAGTATTGCAGGTATAATAAAAAATAGCGTAAAGTATTCGTGGATAACTAGTCTTTAAACCACTTGCTCTATTTCGAGCACTCCCGCTACGCCGTTGTGCTCGAAAACTCACGCGTGTTTTAAAGACCTTGTTATCCGCTCATACTTTAATATACTATTAAATAAATAAATAACTTATCTACTTACAAAATATTATCTAAGCTAGATTAAGTTGGGTTGGCAACTTACTAATTCTAGTGATTTTAATTTTTATGTCGTGGTACCGCAATGTCGCTTTTCTATGTGACAGGTGTCTTGTGCCCACATGACAAGTAACACAACCTCTATTCAATATCTAGTTATTAAAATTCTGTTACACTGTAGAAACAAGAGTATTTACAGGCTTTAATTTTAAAAGTGTGCATTACATACCCTACGTTTTGTGTGTACACATATAACAATGACACCATCCAACATACCTCAGGTGCCATCCATGCAGCCGACCCTTTATTATTTGTCATGTAAGTACTCTTATCAGCCGCTGTACCGAAGTCGCAAATCTTCAACGTCCGACCATCCATAATCAACAGCAAATTGGGTGGCTTCAGGTCTCTGTGTATCAGTGGCTTCGGCTTCATTGCGTGCAAGTACGCAACACCCTAACAAATGCAACAATTAAATTTCCAATGGTAGCTTCACATTCTACATACCTGAGCGCACTGAAAGCACCACGACATTGCATGGGCGGCATTGTAATGAACACGTGGGGCTGAGTGAAGTACATTGAATAGCGAGCCGCCCTCGGCATATTCCATGACGAGGCATATATTGGGGCCCTTTGTGCAGGCCCCGTATAACCTAACAATGTTCTCATGGTTTACTCTCGACAGTTGTCGCACTTCGACTGCAAACGCCTTTCGCTCGGCCTCTGTGGTTATGTTCTTCACCGCTACATCCTTGCCTTTCCATATTCCTCTGTAGACGACTCCGAAACTGCCCTCGCCTACGATCTGAAAGCGACAACCTGAAGCAAGCACTCATTAGCTCAAGTTGTTTACAGACCTCCAACTTCTCAATCTCATTGTAGTTTATTTCCTTTACGAACTGTACATTTTCTGGGCCTTCATAATCTGGAGAAGCCATCGAAAGTCACTCTAACGCATTTTTATTGAAAATGTTCCATTTTCGGCCCCAAATTGACATTATTTTCGTATTTTTGAGCAAAATTACCTTGTTACATGTCAAGAATTTGTGGTTTGAAACTGTGCTGATCCTACAAACCCAAAATCCCTAGAACTTTGAGCGGGTTTCAAATTTTAAGTTTTTTAGGTAATACAAAATGACAGAGACCTTGTCGTAGTAATTTCAAACAGCTAAATAATACTCTTATATTTGAACTTTATATCACGAAACAAACAGCACTTATGGCCAGAAAATTATAAAACGTCTCATTTTATGTTCTTCAAAATTTTCCAAATGCAAGAAAGATCGCTCCCTTTAATAAAGTTGTCGTCTAATGTGGCATATCTCGATCTACCATTTCGTTTAAGATCACTTTATAATCAGGCAACAATAATTATTATTGTTTAATTACAAAAGCCTTGCGAAACCGGGTGACTATAAATGATTGTGATTTTTTTTCTTAGGTTGGCACTGTAAGTCTAAGTCAAATTCAATGTTCGCAGGTTAGGTTTTCCGTCAGTTTGTGTCAAAATTGACGCAAAACCTAACCTGCTAAGCTCGAATTTGACATAGACTTACAGTGCCACCAACATAAACAGTGCCAACCTGAAGAAAAACCACAATCATTTATAGTTATACTCTATTCACTATGGTCCCGGATTGTCAAAAATGACGTTTTATGGTAGCACTGTTGAATTTTGATTGGTTTTTTTGTTACTACTAGGTTGGCCAACGCAAAACCGTAATTTTGAAAATTTGGGATTTTGTTAACTAGCAACTTTTATTTATCTGTGCTTAAGTCAGTTAGAAATATAACCTATAATTTATAGTTTTGACATTAGTAGCTTACTTAATTCTTTCTAGTTACCCATAGCTTGATTTAAAAGTATTAACCATGATATAAAGGATTGTTTTTAATTGGATTTTGACATTGACAATCCGGGACTATAGTGAATAGAGTATACTTGAATTTTTGAGCCCGTGCGTGCACGTCATCAATTCGCCCTTTAGTTAGGTTTTGGGTACCAACATTTGAAAAATATAAAACTACTCTTTTTTTCAATAAAATATTGATTAAAATTGCTTTTGCTAATAATATAGCTTCATATATTACTATAACCGTACATTTTTTGTTTTAATATTACATAATTTCCATGAACTATAGCAAAAACTATAATACGTTGGGGTACTTTGTGTTTTCAAGTTCTGCTCAGGGAATTAACACGTACGCATGTCGCTTTTTAAAACGACTTATTTGTTATAGTGGTTTTGACAGCTGTTGACAGTGACATATAGTTTAGTTTTGCATTTTAAAAATCCGTTGTTGTCATAACGAACATTGCGAACAAGTTATACTGTCGTTTTTCAACTGCTACAAATTACTTTGCGGAAGAGTTTAGTTGCTGGAAACGTATGGGCAACTCTAACCTAAAATGTCGACCGTCTTGCCCAGAAAGTCAAAAGAGCTTGTTGCCGCTTTGATAAGCTATTTTGAACGAGAAAGAGACAACGATGGTGCACTTATACCGCTAACTGCTGTGAGAGAAGTGAGTAATTTACACCTGTAATATAATAATTCGTAATATAATGACCAACTTTCTAATGGTTTGGTGTTACAGAGAGTTGCCAATGCTTTAAATTTAAGCATACGAACAGTCTGTTCTGTTTCGCAGACCTGCAAATCTGGTGAACTTCTGCGTAGTCCTAAAAAAACAAAAAACCGAAATAAACCTGTAAGTGATGTCGACGATTTCGATCAGGTTGCGAATCGTAATGCTGTATACACCATGGTTCAAAATAGTAAGTTGATACACCTATCATCATAAAGAACAAAATAGCAGAAAACGCCGCTTCGGGCAAGGATGGCAACTTACCAGATCGGACCTCGACAAACGAGAGTATAATAGGGCCAGAAAACATCTAAAAAATCTCCTTAGTCAATATAAAAATCAAGGAATACAGAACTACCTTGAAAATCTCAGCGCAAACGAACAGACTACTCGCTTTGGAAAGCATCGCGAAAAATAAAAAAACAACCCCACACGTAGCTCCTATCCAACAGGAAGACGGTAGCTGGGAAGCTGGGCTCGCAGCAACAAAGGAAAGGCCATGTCTTTGCTGAATATCTCACCAAAGTGTTTACACCCTTCCCTTGTCAACTCCCGGAAGAAGATGCTAAAGATCAACACAAAGAAATCTCCAGGATATGACCTGATCGCTGGGACAATTATCAAACAATTACCAACTAAAGCTATACAAGCCCTTACACATCTGTATAATTCTATCCTCAGAATCCGGCACTTCCCAAGCCAATGGAAAACAACGAAAATAATCATGATTATGAAACCTGGTAAACCACCAACGGAAATTACATCATACAGGCCCATAACTCTACTCCCCATTCTGTCAAAGGTCCTTGAAAAATTGATTCTGAATAGATTAATGCCAATTTTAGACGACCAAGAACTAATCCCTAACCATCAACTTGGTTTCCGTAAACAACATGGTACCGTGGAGCAGGTGCACAGAATAACGGACAAGATATACAGAGACTTGGAAGGAAAAAGATACTGCTCTGCAGTGTTTTTGAATTTCAAACAAGCCTTCGACCGAGTTTGGCATCCACTCTCTAAACTTGTGTCTGTATTAAGTTACATTTATGATCTGCTTTATTAGATTTGTGTTGTCCATAAAATTTAATGTTTTAGCAAAGAGCATATATGCTCTTTGGTTTTAGTTATTTTAAAATGATACTGAAATGATTTATTTGATTTAGTTGTTAAAATACTGTGCAATTCCAATTATTATTCTTTGTAAAAATATGTAAATTATTTTACTATTATAGTCAATTTATTCGTTATTTCATGTGGTACTCAATACAATGTTTTTACTAAAATAAATCGAGCAAAATTGTATTTTTAATTGATTTTAAGTTGGGTCCGAAAAATTACATAAATACCTGCAGAGTAGCCTCAACAGGTAAATAACATATACAGCGAGCAAGCAAAGTATCAGTTACAAGAAAATGGGCCTAATCCGTATACCTGAAGTGCGACAATTCATTTCACACAAGCTACATCGTTCAAGTTTTCAAAGTGCTGATTTTCTGAGGTAGTTTGGTCACTTAATTTTACATTAATTGATAGCTGTCAACGTTTACGATAAAAATGTTATGTAAATTAATATGATGTTGTCTTTAGTTCTCCTGTTGTTGTTTTTTCTTTCATCTTTAAAATATTAATTTAATATATTCATTAAATTCTAACTGTTAAAGTTGTATTTTATCTACCTTTTACTTCACGTTAAAATGCAATTTTATCGTCTAGACGATAAAAAATTACATATTCACATTGTTGGTAGCACTGCCAAGCTATGTGAAATTCGAAATTTGCAGGTTAAATTTTGCATCAGTCTGTGTCAAACAACGTACTTTTACTGACTGTATAAGGATCATATAAACATACTAGGATATGATGTCATCAATATGTTATGACGTGCACGCACGGGCTCAAAAATTCAGGTATATAGTCAAAATTATACCTATTCGGAGTCACGTGACTTTTGTCTGTCTCTGTTCATCTTTAGTAAAATAGATGAAATGGAAGAAATTTGAAAAAAAGGCATGTCGATTCATAAAATTAATTTTAAAAATTTGACGTTTCTAATCTGTCAGATTATATTTTTCGTGTAAGTTATTGAGATAAGGGTAATAAAACCTAAAATTGTTGAGCCGAAAACTGGAAATTAAAAGAAACCGTCGGACATGCGGTATAACGAGCAGTCACAACAATTAATTTGAATATTATGCGTTTTTTTTTATGAAGAGTACAATATTAATAATAGTAAATCAACAGTTTCACCCTCCAACGCTGTTCGCCGTGCTTCTCTTGCGTTAAATATCTCGGAGAGCACAATTTACCGAAAATATGAGCCAGAAAGTGAAGAATGCAAAAACGGAAGTCGACGAAGCAGTCAAGACACTGTATATAAAATGTATGTAGCTAAAGAATTTGTAACCATAAAAAATCTAAAAAATGCTTGGTTGAAGAATCTGGAGATTTTTCACATTCAGTTTCTTTCCTAAATAGATTGTGCAAGGAAATAGGCTTCAAATGGCAATGTTCTATAACAGAATATGCATGCACAGAAATTGACTTAAAATTTGCTATACACAGCAGGTTTTTAATGTAGCAGCTGACATATCTTTATTATATTTACATTTTACGACATGTTATGTTTTCTTTAACCTGTAAATTCAGTTTGATTTCATATAAGAGAATAAATTCGTAGCAACCTTGTTTTAGAAATTGGCATATGTCAGGATAACCTACAAAACGGAATGTCATTTATGTCCCTAAAATTGCATTTTTAAGAATCGACATACGTAAAATTACTAGATTATCACGTGACTCCGAATGGGTATAAATTTGACTATTCCCCTCAGATAATATAAACCAATCCCATCAATCAATTTTCAAAATTTGAACCAATCAGAGTCGAATACAGCGAATATTTTGCACTAGTGCAATACCCGGGTATTTGCACAAGTGCAATAGCGAGTATTTGCAGGAAAAAGAGCAAACCAGCAAGGTACACAAGAAATTTCAGACAGAAAACTGAAAACTTATTAAAAATGAATAGTGTGGTATACAAAGGATGATATTTCTTCGAGGAATAGTCTTGCAATATTCCCCACGTGCATTCTGTATAATTCGAGTATTTCTCTCGAACGCTTCGCGTTCTCGAGAAATACTCGAATATACAGAATGCACTAGGGATATAACTACTGACTATATACCCGGTATTATACCATCAGTTAGTTTGACAAATTAAACTAATCAGTCTATTATAATGACATAAAATGACGTCACTGTTGTAACTAGAGCCCTTTATAATACAAGCAGACGCATGTCGCACAAGTTGCATAAAATCCTGCATCACAGTACTTTCGCGTTTACATGTTGGTGGACATGATGCAACCAAAACATAACCCTACAATGTCAAACATTTCAGTCGCTGTGGGTTATTATATTATCTATTCTCGCTGTTCTAGCTTCTAACCTCGTAGCCCAAGAGCCAGTGGCAATTCGAGCAACGGACGTTCTGTAAGGCTAAAAATTTTTTTGGTGATGAGTCATAGCATGCCAAGTACATATACAACGACCTGGCAGACATCAGCCCTGCACGTCATCATCCCTTATATTTTTGAAATTGTCAATAATATTAAAAAAAAACTTGTCGCTGTAAGCTTCAAATTTTAATATGTTTTGGTTCATGCATTGTGAAGTAGGAAAAAAAATTGACAGGCGATTTCGATGAGCACTAGTACCTGACAGGTGAGTCGAAAGATGTGCAGTATATAGGGTTAAAATAAACTTTGTTCTGTACATTTGAAATTTTTACACATGTTTAAGTGAGCGATTTAGAAAACGTGTGTACAATGCCAGGCGGTTCTGGTTAGCATATGTCTTTGACAGGCGACGGAGTAGATGCTATGTGACCCCGAGTGAGAGACGAAAGACTCGAAAGATGTGCAGTATATAAGTCAATGGTACAAATGACATAACATTGAGATAAAATTGATGAGAAAACATATATTTTATTAGTTTCAATGAAAAATATATAAGAATTTAATAATATAGCTACACACAAATTTACACAATATGTAAAATATTTAGAAAGGTATTTAAGGAAATTTAAAAATTTTAACCCTAAAGGGGTAAAAGGAGGAAAAACTGAAAAGGGGTAGGGCGGTTAAAATTATTTTTTTTGCTGTGAGTTCCATTTCACAATAAAATGGGTTAAAAGCAATTTTTTTAAATTCCGCAATGGGGTGCAAAGGGGTAAAATGTGTTTTCACGAGTTCCTCAATATCTCTTAGACCCGACGAGATAGCGTGTTGGTGTTTACTTGCACATATTATCAATGCAAATACCTAGAAACATATTTTAGAATTTTGCCCTAATCAACCCCTAAAGGTGCAAATCTGGATTGGGGGTGAATTAAAGAACCCTTCGTATCTCCTATGTTTATTGAGTTAGAATATTCTTTTTTGGCATATAGATGTATTTTTAAAAAGGGGTAAGAGGGTAAAATTATTAATTGTTTTCGATGTAAGTTCCATTTTACAATTAAATGGGTTGAAAGCAATTTTTTTAAATTCCACCCCTACGGGGGTAGAAAGGGGAAAATGTATTTTCACGAGTTCCTCAATATCTGTTAGACCCAATGAAATAGCGACTTGGTGTTTACTTGCAAAGATTATCAATGCAAATACCTAGAAGCTTATTTTAGAATTTTCCCCTAATCAACCCCTAAAGGTGCAAATCTGGTTTGGGAGTGAATTAAAGAACCCTTCAAATCTCCCATGTTTATTGAGTTAGGACATTCATTTTGGCATATACGAACTTCTCAATATTTCATAAGGCCCTATAATGTAACAATTTGGTTTTACTTAGAAAGGTTACCTATACAAGTTCGTAAAAACGTAATTCAGGATTGTGCACAGATCAACTCCTAAATGTGAGAATTTGGTTTCAGGGGTAAATTATAGAACCTTTCGTATTTCCTGTGGTTCCTGATGATCATGGTTTTTGGGCATATGTGTGTTTTTTAAATCTTTAAAAAGTGGTTTAAAGTTTTTATTCTAAATTTCATTGTGAAAGGAGTAAAAATGGGGTAAAAGTAAAAAGAAGTTAAAAAAGAGATTAAAGTTATTAATTTTTTTCGTGTATCCAGTTTAGAATAAAATAGAAGGATTTCCGAAATTCCACCTCTAAGTGGTGGAAACTGGTATGTTGCTACAATTTATGAATACAGCATTTATTATTTTTATTCTCATTGTTATACTAAACCTATAGTTTTATCAATCTATATAAGAAGAACGACAATTACATACACATTTCCAGGGGATACGTGAAGCATAAAAGGGTTATGGAAGAATATTGTTTCCTTTTTACCTACAATATTGTTTTGCAGCGTTTGTTAGTCTAGCGTATTGAGTGAGAGGGAAGGGGAGCATTCTAGAATTCGTTTAGGATTTAGAAAAAAAAACATTTGTAGTACGAAGAACGGGTATCTTGCTAGTATAATATATAACATATAACACAGTAATTCGTAGTAATAAAGCAAAACACGACTGTACAGTTTACAAGAATGAATTGCAACTGACTAAATTTTTCTTTTAAAATTTGTTTATTTATGGAAGCAGGTATACGACCCTTCAAACTTTCCGTTAGACAAACCGTCTCACCCGCGCCATTGAATTGACATTACGTCTCTCACTCGCATCTTCTCCGTCGCCTGTCAAAGACATATACTAACCAGAACCGCCTGGCATTTTACACACGTTTTCTAAATCGCTCACTTAAACATGTGTAAAAATTGCACATCTTTCGACTCACCTGTCAGGTACTAGTGCTCATCGAAATCGCCTGTCAATTTTTTTTCCTACTTCACAATGCATGAACTAAAACATATTAAAATTTGAAGCTTACAGCGACAAGTTTTTTTTTAAATTTTATTGACAATTTCAACAATATAAGGGATGATGACGTGCAGGGCTGATGTCTGCCAGGTCGTTGTATATGTACTTGGCATGCTATGACTCATCACAAAAAAAAATTTAGCCTTACAGAACGTCCGTTGCTCGAATTGCCACTGGCTCTCCGGTTATCGTGTTTGAGTTGCCAGCTGTCTTCGTTTTCCTGTGTTTTTTGCCTTTTATGCTTTGCATCAAATGTTTAGGTACACATTAACCTATTTTCATTTTCTGAAAAGTAACTAGTTTTTTGAATTTGCCGCTTTTGTGATGTGATTCAAAATGGCTGACAAGTATGCTCGTATTATAGAGGTGCTTTAGTTGTAACTTGGTCAAACTTTTCTAATTTTATTGCGAGTTGTTTTCTGGTTGGCTAAAATTTAAATTCAACAAGAAAGTACGAAATATACGGAAACCTAGAACTTTGTTGGTAAAATATAACCGAAGATTCAATATTCGCTTTTTGCTTTGTTTAACTTTAAGCTGTGTGTTCAACGTATAGTAACCTCGTATTCGTATATTTATTAACAATAGTAATTAATTTCTTAACATTGCTAGTGCCCCTCGGACAAGGCCATCATTTCGTTTTAAGAACCAATGTTTTGACCGTAACTTTCTTCTATTTCGCTTTTTAACGTTAATACAGCTATCCCTGCTGGTGATAACAATGCCACTGCTTTTTTCTTATTAATGGTTCAAATAAAAATATCTTTTTGAACAAAAATAAATGTACTTAATAAATGTAAACAATTTGACGTAACCTCAATTGAACACACTTAACCGCAATGTTTCATTTTTATGCGTTTAGAGACATTTGCAGTAATGAGACTTCAGATACTTCAAACTAGAATCATTATAGCTCAAATAAAGAAGTAATGCGATTCAGCAAGTTTTAAGTCTATTTAATATTAGGGAGACTAACAGACATTTAATCGATTCAACTAAACTGTGACGATAACTCCTGTACAAATTGTAACAATACGTTTTAAAACCGTTATCAATTCGTTAAAAGCAATCTGGCCACAAAAATTCGTGTCAGGCAAACATTTGGTGCAACTAGGAAGATAATAAAAACTGGGAGAATTCCGAAGAGATCCTGTTGATAAGAAAGTTTCGGGCAGGTGCGAAACCAACGAGTTGCGCTAGCTTCGCTGCGTCGCCCAATCCACGCATCCTTACTCTCCGGCTTGCATTTAACTAATATGTTTTAAAATTTAAACTTTATTCTAGATTCACCAGGTCCGTTGTCACGCAGAAATTTAAAAGGAGAATCCTCAGGGTCCTAAAAGAAGTTTGATTCCCAGCTCCTAACGGAGAAGTCGAACTGCTTGAGCTACCTGACCAGAATCCTCTCTTTACATATGTTAGTAAAACTGCAGAAGCAATCCTAACTCACTCTGTTCTATTAACCCTCAAGCGCAATGGAAGATCTTGCCGCTGGTAATTAACTAACTACTTTGTTCTATTAACCTTCTAGCGCAACGGAAGATCTTTCCGCTGATAACCTACCCTGTCCTAGTAATCCTCCAGCGCTATGGAAGATCTGGTCGCTGATAACTAACCTACTCTGTCCTATTAATCCTCCAACGTAACGGAAAATATTGCTGCTCAAAAAACCTGACCTGAATCCCTGTTGACAGTCCGTAAAAAGACGCTGTTAATAAATAATTCCTTCCGACAGCCCGCCGTAGAAGATCCGCCAGCCCGAGGTGCAAAGCGACCTAAATTCAGTTCAATAATTCGCAAAACGCGAGCTAGCATGGTATGTATTTGAATGTAAAGCGAGCGGACCCCGAATGCTCCAGTTTCGCTGGCCAGCGATGGATGAGCGCGAGTTCCCAGAAGGTCATTTTCGGGATTTAAAAATTAAATTCATTTCGCTAATGCGGCGAAGCGTTCCGTCTGGAGCCGCTGTGAATAAACTTCTAATCATTTCGGCCTTTGCCTATTCCAGTCCAAAATCTGCAACAGCTCGGGGACGACAACGTCGAAATTGAATTATTTAATGTTGTTCTAATTACAGCAACCTGAATCACAGGACCAGGGACGGATCGCCAAGATCCTCTATCAGCCAGTGCCACTCCAGCTGAACCGCCCCAGAAACCAGAACGATTTAGTATCATCATTATTTGTTTTATTTCTTGTGTAAATAATTTTAGGAAACATTTTTATTCGTTTATTTGTACAATAGTTAAAGAAAATACACATCTGTTCTCGACACCAGCTTATCTCTCACTTCAGCTGTTAACGAACCCTCAGTTAGAGCTATCCACAGTTGTAACACACTGCTCTTCTGCTAATAAGGGCGTTGAATTAATTAATCACCATCGCGTAGCTCTCTCAGTCGGAGATTAATTTGGTTCAGTCAGATATGCACTATGGAACCAGCAAACAAACACCAGGATAATTTTAGACAGTTTAATTATAATGTAATGTATTTACAAACATCGGCATTATTCATTAGAACAAAATAAAATGTATTTTACAATAAATCGAGCAATTATACGGGACGTCCTGTTGCGAACACCCAGCGTCCCGGAAACCCGTCTTGCATCCGTGTGTTGATAGTCCGACAGTTCGAGCCTTGGAAAAATCGACGAGACGCCACTGGTCGGGAAGTCGGTCCGTCAGAATTGGTTCCCGGCGGTGCCAACTTTTAGGCTCGAATCTCGGGCTTAATGTCGAAAGCACGTGTAACTGCAAATATAGGTTAATTCGGGTATGTCAGTATTTATGACTTACGACACCGGGTAGTGCGGCAAGTCCCCGGTGACTTGGGTGTTGTGACTGTGTGGGATGCAATGTAATGGGAAGTCGACGGTAAATTCCACCTGTGGTTCGGCTTCGTGTCTTTAGCGAAAGACATGACAACGTCGTCACGGTGCTTGCCCTCCGGAGATGCGGTGGGAACTTGTTTGAACGGTGAGTAAATCTCTGTAATCAACAAATATTAAAAGCAAACTTAAACGGCCTTTAAATTAGCGACGTGCCGGGCCGCAATAACATGAAATCTGATACGGCCAGGTCTGGAATATTTACGCTATTTGGCTGACTTAATTATTACACAATAGACGTATAAAACGGCCTTGCTAATAAGCCCTCGTCTCGAACACGTCTTCCAGGAAATTTGTTACAACTATCTGCCAACGGGATTTGGGCTAAAAGTTTAGGTTGAATCCAGGTTATAATACGCGTCGGATTAATCAGCGAAGCGGTTCTCAAGAGAGATCGTCGCCTCCAGGAGCTGATCTTTCAGGAAGGGATTTGTTTGGGTTTAGCTAGAAACACGGGCTCCAGTATTGGAGTCGTCGGTTCAACTTAGCTACAGGAGAAACTCAGGACGCAGGATTCCAAAGTGTAAAGGGAAAATTCTTCTTTAATCGGACGGGACGGACAGGATTGGGGATTATCTGGGACTGGGTGGATACTGGAGGGAATCTCGGAAATGAATGCTGTTCGAATATGACCTAAAAGTTAAACAAAAAAAATAGAACTTTTAGCAATACACTTGTATGCTACGTTATTACCACGGAAAATTATATTACTACCTTTTCTTCCTTTTTGAATGTTTACTACTTGTTTCGTTATTTATGTATGTTCAGAGTTTACTTTTTTTTTACTTTTTGGAAGTGTTTCGCTGTTTGTGTGTTACTTGTCAGAGTTTATTACAGTTTTTTCTTCAAGTATCTGTGTTGTATTTTATGAAGTTATGTACTTTTTTACTAAATATATTCTTTCTGAATATTAAAGGTTACCTGGATAAAATCATTGTCTTTAATGAAATATAAATAAAAAAAGCCAAGCAAAGGAAGCAAGTAAATTTCATACCGAGCATGGATTGTAATTATCGTACTTATGTTTTGTCTATTATTATTTGCCCAAGAATTTGAATTTGTACCAAGCATCATTATTTTGTATCGAGCGTCTATTATGTTTTTCGAATGTTTATTATTTTAATAGGTAGTTGAATTTTATACTGAGTGTTGTGTCATCATTGTAGAGCGTCTAGTAGTTTCATGGAACATTTATAAATGTTATATTAAGCACTCAATGCAGTTATCGAGCGTTTAGTATTTTTATCGAACATTTATTTTCTAGTCATGCATTAGGACAAAATTATCGGGAAAGTATGACCTGCAGAAAGAAAAAAAAATATTATTTTAATAGGTAGTTGAATTTTATACTGAGTGTTGTGTCATCATTGTAGAGCGTCTAGTAGTTTCATGGAACATTTATAAATGTTATATTAAGCACTCAATGCAGTTATCGCGCGTTTAGTATTTTTATCGAACATTTATTTTCTAGTCATGCATTAGGACAAAATTATAGGGAAAGTATGACCTGCAGAAGGAAAAAAATATCGAGCATTTAATTTGTTCCCAATTAAAAACATCTTGGAGCATCCTGTATAGTATAGTTGATAATACATTTCAAATTTATCAATTGATATTTACCTTCAGAAGTTTATACCGGGAGATCAAAAATAAACTTGATCGTGGGAACCATTGAAAACAGTCAAACTTGCCTAATCTACGGCATGCTTTTTGTTGACATAGAACTGTCAAACTTTTATAAAGTTTAAAATTCACTTTCCACATCTTGTCTAATTTATCCCATGACTATTTTAGTGTTGCCTGTCAATTTAATGTATACATTTGGTTTAAATTACATATTTTGCATATTTGTGTAGCTGATGATTAGACTCTTAGTCACATGTTCTAACAATTCAGTTAACTGTAGTTCAAATGTACTTAGTTTTATAAGGGCAGTGTAGACAGAATTTTTCATGGGGTCCTGCGAGCAAGTTTATTTTTGATCTCTCGGTAAATGAATCAATTATATGTATAACTTGCATCAACAGAATAATTTATTTTGTTGCAAACGTAATTATTGCAATATTATTGCAATTTATAAAATTTATAGGAGTTAGCAATATCAAAGTTACAAGCACTAGTAGAAACACACGGATTAGAAACACACAAATGATTAACAGAATTGGGAATGATTTGTGTCAAAATATATGTAGCAGTGTCCATTTTATTTCTCTTTGAATCAGCAGTATAACCTTCGGTCATTTCCATCCTCCGTGGCGTTGTAAAGCTGGCATGGGCGTTCCTCCATTAGCACACAGTGTGACAGATAATGTTTGCAAACAATGTCCAGTGTATCTTTCTGGATTGGCTATTCCTATAAATGTTTGAACTGCGAGTATTCATCTTTGAACAAACATACGCGTGTTAATAAAACAAATTAACCTCAATAATGACACGGTCCAATCCCGGAAGTCGTTTGTTACTTAATGACAATGGCCGTGAAGGCCTCCGAAATCAAAACAAATCGCATTTTTATTAAATGGATGTTGATGTAATTTATTGACAATCTTCTTCTTCTTCTTCTTTAGCCACTAGACGTCCACTCCTGGACATAGGCATCTTCCAATGATTTCCATGTCGATCTTTGCTGGGCGGTCTGGATCCAGTTCTTTCCAGCATGTCGTTGGATGTCATCTCTCCACCTCGCCTGCGGGCGTCCGACACTTCTCTTCGATTCCCTTGGTCTCCATTGCATCAGGGCTGTGGTCCATTTGGAGTTGTTTCTGGCCACGTGGCCCGCCCAACGCCACTTCAGTCTCGCTACCCGCTCGATGATGTCGCAGACTCCTGTTCTTCTCCTAATGTCCTCATTCCGTATCCTGTCTCTCAGGCTCACCCTAAGCATTGCTCTCTCCATCGCCCTTTGACAAACTCGGAGACGATTGGCGCTCCTTGCTGTGAGTGTCATTGTTTCCAGTCCGTATGTCGCTACTGACAGGACGCATGTATCGTAGACCTTCCTTTTTAGGTTTGTAGGAACGGTTGGTTAACGGAGGATGTAGCTGAGGTTCCCTAATGCCATCCAGGTGAGACCAATTCGCCGGGTGATCTCTGCTGTTTGGTTATCTTTTCCAAGTTGGACGTTATGTCCCAGATAATTTTATTCACTGACCACCTCTAGGGTGTGGTTCTCAATCGTGACTGTCATATCATCTGGACTCATGATTTTGGTTTTCTGAAGGTTCATTCTGAGACCCACAGCTTGCGAAGCGTCCTTGAGTTCTTGGATCATTATTGATAGTTCACTTGAGTCATTGCTAAAAAGGACGATATCATCGGCAAAGCGGAGGTGATTGAGACGCTTTCCGTCTATGCTGACGCCTTTCTGTTTCCAAGATAGACCCTTGAACACGTCCTCTAAAGCCAAGGTAAACAATTTCGGCGAAATTGTGTCCCCTGCCTGACTCCCCTTCTCACAGGAACCTTTCCAGTGGTCCAGTCTTCATCGATTCTTACATGTAAGGTGGCGTTCTCGTAAATGTAGCGAATCAGGTTGGTATATCTGGAATCAATGCGGGCATTGGACATCGCCTGTATCACTGTCCAGGTCTCGATCGAGTCAAACGCTTTCTGCTAGTCTATGAAGGCCATGTGAAGTGGGACGTTGTATTCCGTACATTTCTCTATCATTGACAATGTAGCTTACTAATTTAAAAAAATCCTGTGGAATATGAAATTTCCTGTCCTGTCAAAGAGGAAAAATTAGATGGAAATAATTGAAAAATTTTTGAAACACGGCAAAGATGTTCATTCAGGCGTACTATTAAACATAGTAAAAGTCTTGAATGCAATCTGTTGCGCTCGAGCCGCTATCTACAGGATATGATGCTCCGATCCAGTTTTTAGCTTATATCTCGCTAACCATTAGCTATATTGAAATTGAAAAAAGTTGTATGTATTTTTTCGTATCTACAACGGTTTTGTTGCAGTTGAACGAAAAAGGTCTAACAGAATGTTGTTTTGTTTACTGTAATTTTGAAAGTGTAGTTACTCATACTATTTAAAATTCGTGATTCGCATATGACGCAGCATTCGACGACGAATTTTCATCAGCTGTCTCATTAGATGGCGAGTCGTTGTTCTAATCGCGATCTGTGTCCAATGAACTGTTCACTTCCATTTCAATAATAAATACTTTGTGTTCAGGCAAAAGGTTCCGTAGATGATAACGTTCTTCAACAGGGATCTATCCTTCAGCGCCCAACCAACCACTTTGATAAAATAAAAACCAATAAACTCAATCAACAGAAATGAGGGAACATGCCCATACCAAATTCACACAAAACCACAATCATAGTAACAATCCAGCTAAAAGGCCGACCGACATAATCAAAATACGACCGATGTAAAGTCGGAGCTCCGTAAAAGAAAGCAAGCTGTTATGTCATTTTAATTTCTTTTGTTTTACTAAATACGGCCCTGGGCCCCGAAATTACAATCGAATGTATTTAAACGAATATGGAGATGCTTGCGACCTGCAAGCTTCGTAAGCGCTTTCTTGGAGCCGCGCAGTTCATTACAAGCACGGCTGTTTAGATTATATTCACCGAATTGTGTTTATGAATTCATTCTTTGTTCCGTTTTGCAGATAACGCAGGTTAGCGCTTCGAGTTCTGCGTATTAATTCTTGCTGTTCGATAAATTTAAGCTCTTTGAAAGTAACTTTTGATGAACCCTTTGTGGCGTGTGATGATGAAACACTGTATAAGAACTGAATCTCGCTTTCCGACAGTTTTAGCTTCTGGACTTTTTAGTAATTATTCTTGTCAGTCAAGATATTTAAGCCCCTGGAATTTCTTTACGCATCAGCTTTTGTTTATTCTGGAACTTTCCTATATGCTTTCTTTTGCTAGATTTCTTTTTAGTGGGCAATAAAAGGGACGGAAAATTTAGTTTGTGATGGTGGAAGTGAGATGTATTGCTTTTGGAGCGGAGGGCTATCATTAAGCTCCCGTGATTTTAGAATTAATTAGCATCAAGCTGTGAACTACAATAGGCGTGCATGTTTGGTTGTCCCCGGCCGTGTTGCCCGCGGTCGGGGAGCTCTTCGTAAAGATAGCTGAGTTTCGCTTTCTTCTGTTTAAATTAATTGCGTGCTTCCGAAAATTTGGAGTCCGGATGGAAGGGGTGAAATATGATAGGCAGGCGTAATAAATTTGGGCGAGGTGTCCTTCCGTTGGTTTCAGCTCGCTGAGTTTGTGAGCGGAACCGTTTTGCACTACTTTGCAAATCCAAATACGACGCCTTTCATCATGCCTTAAGTGAATCAGTTCTCGTGTTAATTGGGAAAAGTTTGCGTTTCTGCAAATTCTACGTTACGTCGTGCCATCTTCATCGCCGCCCGCCCTTTGAGATTGTTGGTAAGGAGAACTCCTGCCGAATTTCGACTTCAACCTTGTGGGTGCTGCAATCGCCGCTTCCGGTGCCGCAAAGCAATCACCAGGCCCTGTCATCTCCTGTGCTAAGACAACCATGATTTGGCTATCAAAGGTAAATGTCAAACTTATAATTATATTGCGCTATTAAGTGCCTCGCGGAAGTGCCGTATCTGTTTTTGTGTGCGCCGATTCCCTTTGTTAAAGAACCTTATAAGCAGTAAATTTTGTTTTAAAAGTAACTGTGGGAAAAATTTCCCTGTTTTTCCTTTCTTTTTGTATGCGAAATTTCTGTATTATTAATTAGCAATTAAGATAACTTTTGCTGGGAACCCCTATAATTTTCAGTTAGGGTGTACCGCTTGTGTATTTAACTTGAAACTCTCTGTGTGTTTAAATCATTAAATACTAATTTTGTCAAAGCCAGCCTATTTATTAGTAGCATTTTAGAAACCTGTGGTCTTCAACCAGTCACGGAAAAGGCCGTTTGTATTTAAGTGTGAAGTCAAAACAGGTTTCTTTGCTGGTCAAGCCTTAATAATACCGGCTTGACTTAAATTTTAAACCTTTCAAAAGGGTGGCCACTGCAGATGAGTAATTTAAGGCCACCCTGTGTTTGTACCTGCAGACCTGGTGGAGCTTGGTGAATGACGGCGAGGAGGCAGCTTGCAGCTAACCCGGTGAATTCTGACATAGCTTCCGTGATTTTTCTCGCTTTGGGTCACGAAAGCAATTCATTCTTCAAAGTGAGTGGCGCCTTGAGCAATATTTTTAGCAAAAGTTCCGTCGGTTTCTTTGAGCTTTCGAACCACCCCTTTTCCTGATTGAGCTAGACTGAGGGTAACAGAAACACTTGCATCTGTTTCGACACATTTTAAGATCTGTGTCATTGCGAAAACCGGCTAACCCTTCACTTTTACCCCGATTTTGTATTTAGTGTGATCAATGTCGATTAAATTAAATTATCATGTAACAAAGCCCAAGGGAACCCGAAGAACAAATCTTATTACCACACCTAGAAACAATTATAATGTCGAAAGCGAAAGAGGTAACAGCAAAAGATAAATAAACCGCCTAAAGGACGCAGACGTATTTGTCCAACATAAGTGCCCAAGGCCCAAGAACCGCATCAATAGCAAAGCTTTCCCAAATAATGTTTCAAAATACCTGAAGCTAAGAGCTAAACTTGGTGCACAGTCACAGGTATGCTGTCGGCATGACGTTATCGAAACCGACTTTAATCCTCAAACATGTCTGAAATTAGGTTTTGCGTCAGTGTTGACACAAACCAGCTAACGTCGAATTTGACATAGTCTTACAGTGCCACCAACATAAACAGTGCCAACCTAAATCACAACCATTTATGCTCGACCGGTAGACGGGTAGACGGAAGATTCATTCGTTTTGATACGTGAAGAGGATTTCGGTCAGAAAATTACAATTATGTAAATTATAAAAGCTTTCAGCTAATTAAATTTATGGAACAAATACAACATGTTCATTAAAAAAGCGGCTGTGGAAAGTTAAACCTATGAATAATATGTTGGTGGCACTGTTAGTCTATGTCAAATTCCAGGTTAGCAGATTAGGTTTTGCGTCAGTTTTGACACAGACTGACACTGAACATGTTCTACTTTGTAGCTATAGAAATTCATTGAACATTAACGATTATTACACACAACTGTCACATGACTGGTATCATCAAATGGGAATCATGCATTTCTTGAAAATCGACCAATTCCGAACTGATTAGCTGATAAGCGCTCGTGGGCTGCTTACCAAGCGATAAGCTCTCTAGGGATGATTATCGACCTCGTGGATGATGTCATAATTAGAAATAGAAATGCAAGAAACAAGCAATTTGTTATTTTTGGCATTATTAGATCAGTTTTAAATCATAATTCGTATACCGGTTTTGTGTAATAATTTTCAAAGTATAAACGCGGGCACCACACTTAATATATAATTTTGCCCGTGCCAAGAGCCATCGTGCTGGTTGCCTCTAGAAAACTGCCCTCGGGCAAGCCTCGGAACAGTTTTCATTGCAACCAGCACTCGACCCTCGGCGTGTGGAAAATTATCGGTAAGTATGTCTCGCCCTTGTTAAATTACTATTGATAATAACTTTAGCTATACAGGGTGTTTAATAACATACGGAGGAGACTGAAAGGGTGGCTAGAGGGGAGCAAAATAAAGGTATTTTCTTCATAAATTTCTGAACAAAACCCAATAACATAAAAATAACAGCAGTTTAAAGTTTTTGTAAATTAATGCCCACTTATTGAATATTATGTATGTATTATATCCAAGAGGAAGAGTTAAAAAAATATCATTGCATTTTCATTATCGTAGACACATATTTCTTACAACACCTGATAGTAATTTGCTGTTAAAGTAGTTTACTTTTAAATTATACGGAAAACAAACAGTAAAAATAAGATACCTTCTTAAATAAAGAAAACGTTATTTTATAAATTCTAATTTTATTACTACATGAGCTACAAACAATTCACTATAACAAAAACATTCACATCAGGTGTTCGAAATGCTGACTCTGCATTTCAACGAACATTTGCGCTAGACGAACCCAGAAGAAGAAGTAAAAACCGAACTAGGTAATCAACCTTAAACAGCCAGTACACAAAATCATTCGCTTACTAAATTATAAAAAGTGTCTATGCCTATTGCCTATTGAACTCTACAAAAACGACAAATCTAAAGATATTTTTAACTTGAATAGGTTGTTATACAGTGCAGTAGCAGTTGAACCTAGACGCCTAGGCAGTGGTACCCCCCAGTGCACAAACTGCCAACTTCTGAGGCACACCAAAAATTATTGCCACATGCCCCCACATTGAGTTAAATGTACGGAACACCACCATTACTCTAAGTACCGGGTGGCCATAAATATCTGAGATCCCGGTAGCCACGGAATTAGCTACTTATAAATGTTGGTTAGCGTTATATTTCAATTACGATAAGTATTGGTACCTATGCAATGTAATAAAACGCAATAAGAGGAGGGAAATGTGCCCTGCATTCTGCAGTTTAGCCTACGACTCGATTATAAAAATCTTCTGTTCTAACTCCATTACTTATTGCAATCTGAAATAATTTTTGACAGATAGGAAATTTAGTTGTGATGACATTAATGACATTTAGTTTAGTTGGATTCATCACTTTAATAAAGCGGTATTGATTCCAAAGGTGATGTGATATCAGATATTTATGGCCACCCGGTACAAAGTAGATAAAGATATCTACTAATAAACCCAAATTTCTAAACTGCTCAGGACAACACCCGGAAAATTATAGAGGCTGCCCATACATGAAAGAATTCAACAGTAAGTCGTTCCCAGTGATCAGACCTCAAAACCCAAAAGCCTCCTTAACTGGAAAAATCACCCCAAACACAAGATATGCCGCTCAACTCAAAAAAATCGCCTAACTCCTAATCCAAATGCCCCCAATTGAAATAATCCAGTGTCCTCAGATACCCTACTTAACACGAACTTCCTACAGCTTATAATAGAATTACTCACTCCATCCCTTGATCAGATTAAAAACTTTTCTGTCCTTAATTCCCCAATTATTCCAAAATGGCTCTAAATAACCAACACTTAGTAAACAAGTTCTCTTTTCTAAACTGGAATGTATATGGGCTAAAACACCAACGAGCAATTTTTATATTTTTCCTGGCAAGATATGGCCTAGATATTGCATGTGTCACAAAAAGCCATCTCATCTAGAATGAAAAATTCAGTATCATCGGTTATCAGGTAATTAGAAAAAACAGAGTAAATAACAGGTGGCGCAAAAGTCCTCACTCAATTTCCTAAAGCAGTAACTTCGTCTGTAAATAAAAAGAATTGGTTATGTTTGTGGATTATGTTTATTTACACGTTAATTTTTTTTTCCCTTAAGTCGCTAAGATAATATCGGTCAAGTGGACACCGCCAGAGTTGATGCACATTCCGGCTCGTTTCATAGCATTTTCCATGACTGACTTTTCTCAAAATTTCTGGTGATAATTTCTTCACTTCTAGTCAGATGTTCTCCTTTAGGGCCGCCAAGATCTGTGGCTCGTTCGTATAGACCCGTGATTTCAGAATACCCCAAAGAAAGGCGTCTGGAACGGTCAAATTGGGCGATCTTGAGGGACAGTTCAAATATCCAAAACGAGAGATTAAGCGGCAGGGAAAAACTTTCTTCGTCTGGTTGATGTTTGAGGGTCCTCTTGGAAATCTGCAGCCATAGCAGCGATATTCTCGACTGAACGAATACTCTGGAGCCGGCCACGTCTGCAACTGTCCCGTGTTGAGCCAGTCTCTTCGAGGGAAGCTGTTAACCGCCACAGTGTTTTCCCAATTGATCCCACACGACCAAGAAATCGACGACCAAATTCACGTTAAGCCAAAGCTACTGACCAATTATTGGTCAAAAACATTGACACAATTATTCCTCGTTCTTGAGGAATATAGCGATCCATGGTTTGCCTACGTGTATTCTGCTTCTCTTTACTTCACAAATGTCAAAGTCGCAATGTCATAAGACGCCATTTGCAAAAATAAGAGCATCTTTCGATAGGGTGATTACTTTTGAGCCACCTGTTACAATCGGATGGGGTGGATCCGCTATAGTTATAAAACGTAGCCTGTCAGCGATAGCCTGGAAGCAACAGCAATAAATCTCACTATATAAAACAACGCTGTACTTAGGATAGTATCTGCCTACAAACCACCCAATAGTCAATTTTTACAGGACGAGCTTCTTCGTATATTAGGCACTCAACATGCTGTTACAACAAGAAATGTTTTTTACGACAAGATTGCCAGTTTGTTACATTACAAAATCGACTTTACCACACTGACACGACACAAAATCGGGAAATTTTCAGATCGATTTCCCCCAATCTCGTTACGATGGGCTATAACAAAGGTTGCCGGCTATAGCATTCAGCGGAGAAGAGGAGTTCTTTTCTACCTTAATTAGGGCTACGATCCGATAAACGAAATAAAGATGTTATATCCCAGACGCCACAAAAATATAGATCCCAAAACATCAATCAGTGCTTATTGAACTTGATTCTGATCACCTACCTGTGGTATTTACGCTAAACTATACCCCAGCGAAGTACCCACAGCTACCAAGACTAATTAACGGCAAAGTTGACTGGGGAAAATTCCGAGATATAATGAATAGTGAACTAAAGTATCTTACCAACCTGGAAATTCCAGCAGACGTTGACTGCGCAGTGGAGGAATTTCAAATGTCAGCAGTCCAGGCTATTAATCAATCCATTGGAAATCCACCTCCATGTCCAAATTTTATAACTCACGGCCTTCTAACGCATATTCTAAAGCTCATACGAGAAAAACACAAGGTACGCAGACAATGGCAACATATCAGAAACCCCAAAATAGAGGTCAAACTGAACCGACTCATTAGGCTTGTGAAGTACGAATGTGAACAACACAAAATAGCTCAGTACAATGCCTACGTTGAATCCCTAAGCCCCGGAAATCCAAATATGTGAAGAGCCACAAAAAAAATATTAAGACAACCAATAACCATTCCCACCCTTCAAATCAATGGTAAAAACTATCCGCAAGATCAAGAAAAATGCGAAATACCTTCAAGATACATTGGCCGCTGCGGTAGACCACTTTTACACCAATCAACAACACTCTTCAGTGCAAGTCTGCGAACTGGGTATTTTCCGCTCGTCTGGAGGGAAGAGATTATAAATGATCTCTAAGCCTGTGAGACAACATAACAACACAGCTAACTACAGACCGATTAGCCTACTGTCAACAGTGTCTAAATACACTTACAATATGGATTCAAACCTTCTCACTCAACCACGGATCGAGGAAGGTTTCGAGCATAAAAAGCATTCACTCATAGTGTTTCTTGATGTTGCACAGACATTTGATAGAGTCTACATTAAGGGCATTTTCTATAAAATGATTAAATTGAAAATTCCATCATACCTTCTGCACTCTATCATATCGTTCTTGACAGATAGATCCTTTCGGGTGAAAGTAAACAAGTATTTCTCCACGTCACACCGCATTTTTGCTGATGTTCCACAAGGCCCAATCCTGGGACTCTGTTTATGTCAGACATTCTCACTCCTCCAAACGCCGGCATGGCCATGTACGTAGATGACACAGCAATTGTCACGAAAGATCACATCTGAAGAGCTGCAACCAACCTCTAAGATAGTGTCAATCACATTCTTAAGTAGTTTGGTAGATGGGGCATAAGAACAAACTCCGAGAAATGTGACACCAAAATCTTCACACTAAGACGCCTACCTCACCCGTCTAATCTAGATATAAACGGCACCCCCATACATGGGAATGCAAAAGACAGCTGTTTCCCATTTAAAATTAAATGTGGAACACTGATTTATACTTCAATCATATGGCCTATATTCACATACGGATGTAGTGTTTGGAGTGCTACCTCTGCAACTAATCTGATAAAGTGCAAGTGCTACAAAGCAAAGTAACTACTCCGCATCATTTGCTGAGCAGACTGGTTCATCCAACTTCACTGGGAAACTGGCATTCCGCTAATGCACATCAGTACACACCAGTGCGATGGAGCGGTTTATTGTAATCTAAGGCGACAATCGTTGCATACTAGACATATTAAAGGTAAACTACCAGTTGACCTACTGCACAGTGATAGTGATTAATGCTCTCGGTCTATATATTTAACCTTACATTGACGCTACGCCAGAGTTAGCGAATTATTTTTCCATTTAAGTTCTCATTAATATCTTCATTAGTAAGCAGTGAATCGCATGTACAAATTAAATTGTTAACACGATCATGAAATAACACTACGTGCTGAACAGACAATAAAACTTCGAAGAATTTATTGACATGAATTTTGTCAAGCAATTTTATTTTTAAAATCAAACAAAATTAAAAGTTGATTAGTGAAATACTAAAATGAAAATCAAGTGGTTTTGACATTGAATCTACATATTCTAACTCAATCATTTGGTTGTCGGTTATACTAATTTTGAATGGCTTTCTTGTTTAATATTTGACGTTGACGTTGTTTGCGGTAATAACACATGTGGTGACTGGTGGCATACTTCCGTTTAGGGACTACGACCAACTATATTCAAAAACAAACAATCACATTTTATATTAGTGGGAACGAAGTAAATCGACAGAAGTGCTAAACCAATATTAAAGTTTCTTCCTTTTTCAGATTTTAGGCAACGCCTGCTAGTTTTATTAAAAGGCCGCCGAAACGACTTTTTAAAAACGTTTATTTTTATTTTACAATGAAATATAACATTGGAAGCACACAGCTAGCCGCCGGACAATTTCTTACATCTAGCTATGATACGAACACAATGGAACTTATCGACTGACTGGAGCTTAACTTAGAAGTGCAAGCTACTAGTATATATACTATGCCTAATCAGCTAAGATAAGCGTTATCTCTAAAAGGGAGCGTGAGACAGGAAGCCACGTGCGTTCAAGGTTGCAGACTTGCAATTCATATAAAGAAGCTATTTATCATTCAAGGTTGCAAGCTTGCAGTTTACACAGGAGACCATTGTCTATTCATAATATAACACGTCCGCCGATAAAATGTTCAATGGGTGGTATTCAAATATGCCTCCATTGAACTTACAAAGAGAAAAGAAAATTAAACTTATGCATTTACGTTAACCGGTTCAAAATCTTTATTTAAAAATCTAATAAGTTTAATCTTCATTGTGTTTCTATTATAATACAAATACAATATAAAAATTATTAACATAAGAATAGTACACAGAGTAAATATAATTGCAGACACACTTAAATTATCAGATTTAATATAATTAACAGGTTTTAACAAATTTTCATATTTATTAAGTTTAATTCGGTCCTCAACCAATTTCTGGGTGTCAAGAGGTATCAAGTCAATCTTTGAAACATTTATGTGGTTTGATTCAGGAATTATTAAGCGGTCAATGTTTGACAGAATTTTTTAAATTAACAGTTTCATTTGAGGTTCTTTTTGCTATAACAACATATGTTTTTAATTTAACGAAACAAGACAGTCTGAACTGAGATGTAAAAGGTTGGTGCCAGATATTCTTTTCTGAAAGTTTTGATTTTACATTTGAATAATAAAGTAGCTATATGATTTTCATTAAACCGTTTCTAAGTGCGTCATGACAAATAAAAATAGGGATATAATATATGTTTCTAATAAGCGTCTAATTGCTTTGTTTAAAAACTACATTGCCTAAATATAAAGGATATAGTTCTGGATTATATTTTAAAATATTTACAATACTATATCGTCATGTATAATTGAATGTTTAATCAAGATACAGACGATGAAGGTAATAAGGCTGAATAGGGTAATAATTCATTTGCGTGTCTTCTGATATTGGAAGATCCATTATGCGGTACTAATTCATATGTGTCATGATCGAGAATTTGAGATATTGTATAGGGTCCTATAAATTTTGGTTCGTCTTTGCTTCTGGAATTAGTTTTAACAAATACTTTTTCGTTTAATTGAAATGTTTTATTTTTCCGAGTTGGATTTAATTTTAAATTTCGCTTTTCTTTAGTATCAATTTGCTTGCCTTGCAATATTTCGTAAATTTTTTTCATGCGGATTTTGTGACCAGATAAATAATCATGATAGTATGTTTTTGTATAGTCTAAATCGAACTGATTTCTACATTCAGTATGACCAAATGCAATCTCAAAAGGGGTTAAATTGAGATTAGAGTGTATCGTATGATTGTATGCAAGAATACAATATTGAATTTTGTTTTGTTCAGGTACATCCGTCAATAGTCGATAGTGTTCAATTATTGTCGAATGCAATCGTTCAATTGGGGAATTAGATTGATGGTGATGTGGGGTTGTCGTATGCAACTGGATTTTATGTAAAGCTATAAAGTCTTTAAAAATATTTTTGTTAAATTCTCCATCAGCTATAATGATATTTGGTGTAGTAAAAGTACACATATAATTAAGTAATTGTTCAATGATGTCTGTTAAATTTCGAGATTTAATATAATATGCTTGGGCGAATTTGGAAAATGAATCTATTATTGTTAGATAGCTTCTCTTACCTATCTGAAAAATATCCAAGTGTATAGTATGAAATGGTTGGTTTTGTGTAGGAGTAAGCTGTAAAGGCTGCTTAATTGGGTTTCTATTGTACTTTTGCGTTTTACAAATATGACAATTATTAATATAATCGGTGACATCTTTATTAATTGATTTCCAATAATATTTTCTTTTTATGTGTTCGATTGTTTCATTGATACCACGGTGATTGGTTTTGCCTAGATGGTAATTTTGGATTTGATATTGACGATCTTGTGGATTTAGAACGTAAGTCACTTGTGACATACATCGATGAAACTTGGGTGTGTTATCGTTAATTATGTTTTGCAGAAAATTAGAAAAATCTAAACAAAGTTCGTCGTTAGGGAAATAACAATAGTAATGTGTTCTAGGTTCACAATGTTCAATTAATAGCCTGTTGAATACGTCAATTTTATTTGTATTATTTAGGGATACAGAATAATGTGTAATTCCGTCGTATTTAGTGATTCCGATATCTCGTGGTAGCTGAGAAATTACAAATTCAATTTGATTCTTAAATTGTTGTAGAGGTTTTTCGGCAATATCGATCACGGGGGTAGACGATTGTTGCGAATGTATTGTTTCGACATAGGATTTATTATCGTCGTTATTTGGTGGTCTTATTTGAATGTCGGATATAACTTTTACTTTAGGCGTTTCTGATTTTGGTGGTCCGATGGTCGGTACTGAAAAAAAGTCTTGTATGTCGGGGGTGCTCGCCCTACTTGCCATTAAACTTTCGTTACCTTGTATTGGTGTTGGTGTATGAAGTCTATCGGGTGTTTCTAAAGTCATGGGGTGAATTTGAACACGTGATAGAGCGTCGGCAACTTTATTTAATTTGCCTGGTAAATAGTTTACGGTGAAGTCGTATTCTTCTAATTTAAGTGCCCAACGAGTTAATTTGGAATTTGGTTCTTTTAAATTTTTGAGCCAAACAAGCGGTCTATGATCGGTATACAATTTAAATTTTACTCCATACAGATATGGACGAAATTGTTTCGTTGCCCAAACTATGGCTAGGAGTTCTCGTTCAATTGTAGTATAATTTTGTTCTGCATTATTAAGGGTTCTGGAGGCATAACAGGTGGGTTTACCATCTTGGGATAATACCGCGCCTATCGCAAATTTAGATGCATCAGTAGTCAGTTCGAAAGGTTTTTCAAAATCAGGATATTGAAGTACTGGTTCATTCATTAAAATTTGTTTGCAATACTCAAAGTTCTTCAAAAATTCAGGAGTGTGTACAATTTTATTTTCTTTCTTTAAACATACGGTTAAAAATTTAGTTATTTTGGCAAAGTCTTTGACAAATTTTCTATAATAGCCAAATAGTCCTAAGAATGATTTTATCTCGGTTCTTGTTTTAGGTGCTGGGAAATTTTTGATTGCTGATATTTTAGATGGATCTGGTTTTATTCCTTCTGAAGTAACTATATGACCTAAATATTTTACAGATTTATGTAAAAATTCCGATTTATCTAACTGAATCTTTACATTAGCATCTCTACATTTTTGAAATACATTTTTTAAACGTTGCATGTGTTCTTGAAGAGAACTTCCGAAAATTATAATGTCGTCTAGGTAAACTAGGCACTGTGTTGGAGTGAGTCCAATTAAGGCTGTATTTATCATCCTTTGGAAGGATGCAGGACTGTTACGTAAACCCATAGCCATTCTTTTAAACTGAAAATGGCCTTCTTCGGTTGAAAAAGCGGTTTTTTCGCGATCTTTCTTTTCGATTTCTATCTGGTGGAAACCAGAGGCAAGATCCAAAGTTGTAAAGTATTTAGCTCTGCCAAGATTGTCTAATACGGTTTCTATACGGGGCAATGGATATTTATCTTCAATAGTTTGTTCATTTAACTTTCGATAGTCAACTACAATACGCCATTTTTGTTTTCCGGAGGCGTCTAACTTTTTTGGGACGACCCAAATAGGAAAATTATACGGTGATTCCGATGGCTCTATAATATCTTCGTTTAACATTTTCTTTATTTGCTTTTTGACTTCTTCGCGATGAATATGGGGATAACGGTATGTTTTCGTAAATATAGGTGCATTGGTTTTAGTCCTAATGTGGTGTTTTGTCAAATTCGTAACGGATAAAGGTATTTCGGGAGAGTAAAATACATCTCTGTATTGAAAACATAAATTAGTCAAAAGAGTTTTTTCGTCTTCGTTTAAATGGTCTAATCTTAAATTGTTTTTTAAATTGTTATTTAAAATACTTCTGGTGTTTGGAGTTTTTATATTAAAGTTGTTAAGTCTGATAGGTTGATTTTTGCTATCGGGTTCATAGTCTTCTAAAAATAATGGATTATAAATATTTATTTCTTGTGTTTCGTTTGAAGTATTAATTACACTGGTTTTAAACCAATTATTGTGTAATTTCACTAATGCTGAAGGCATAATTAATTTTTCATTAAATTTTAGTTTTGGAGCTATTTTAGTTCCATTCTTTCCTACTGCTGGTAAATTTACAAAACATTCTGTACGCGGAGGTACTACAAGTTTTCTGACAAAATCTAAGTTTTTAAATTTGGAAAAATTACATTCATTACGTTTTTGAATTTCCTGTTTAGTTTTTGATGGATTATAATAGAACGGTATTACTGTCTTTTCTGTTTGAATGTGCATCCATTTATAATCTATTCGTGCGGATAATTTTGAAAGTAAATCGGATCCAATAAGTCCTACATAGTCTTGGTGAAAATTGAATAAATAACACGTATGTGTTCCGTTTTTATAAAAAAGATTAGGAATGGGTAAATCTGCAATTAAGTTATGTTGAGAAATTCCATGAGATGTAACTATCTCAAATTCTGTTTCATAAATATAATTTGGAAAATGTTGTTGTACAAATTCTGGAGAAATTATTGTTTGTGAGCTACCTGTATCTATTAAAAGTTTATCGCCGGTGGCGGGAATTATAATATAAGGAAGGTTTGATTTTGGATTTATATTAAAAGTTAAAATATTCTTTTCCGAGGCTCTTAATGAAAATTTACAGTATCGTTTGGATCTGGATATTCGAAATAATCGTAAGTATGGTCTAAATCTTGTGATTCATAATTTTCAGTTGTATCTTGAAAATTGTCAGGGTCAAAATATTCCTGAGGGTTTTCGTTAAAATTTTCTGGAGTTGAAAATTCTCCATTTTCAAATAAATTTTCGGCTAAGTTTTCATACTCATCCGGAGGTTTTTCTTGATGGTAATTTAAATGATTAAAATTTCTATTAACGTTTTGAGAATTTGCTCGATATTTATTAGGGAAATTTGTTTGTTGAGTAGCTGGTCTTTTTATGGTGCTAAAGTCCATAGGTTCTGGTTTATTTGTTGGTGAAAAATTTGGTTTTGGTGCAAATGCATTAAAGCTTGAATTTTTAGTTATTCTAGAATTATTAGGATTGTTAAAATTTGTTGGACTTTTAAAATAGTTGGGATTTTGATTAAAATTACTTCGATTTTGTTGAAATGGTCTTTGCATAAAATTTGGGTTATTAAGTTTAGGTTTATATGAATTTTGTGTTTGAATATTGGAAGTTAAATTTGATTTATTTAATTTTTGACTTTGAAAATTATTTTGATTTTGAGAATATCTGATATCAATTTCTTCTTTTACTATGCTTAAGGCTTGTTCTAGTGAAGTTGGGTTTCTACTTCTTACGAAGCTTCCTAAATTTTCATTTAGTCCACTTGTAAAAGTGCGAAGTGCTAAATCTTTGTTAGCCTTTAATTTATGAGTGATAATATCTTTTGATTCTTGACTCAGAGAAACTTTTGAATTATAAATAGCTAAATGAGTTCTAACTTTATTGAAAAATTCTATGGGAGAGTCTTTATTCTGTTTTAATTTAGTTAAATCAATTAAGAGATTCAATTCTGACCTTTGGTCACCAAAATTTTCAATTAAGACATTTTTTAAGTCTTTCCAAGTATCATACTCGTAACCTGTGATTACTTCTAACGCTTGACCTTTTAATTTATTCCTTATCGAATTTAAAATTACTTGGTTGATATAATCGTTTAAATTTTCTGTACAAAATTTAGTTGCAATGATTTCTGCGGATCTGATAAATTCCGAAAGAGTGGCTTGATTACCATCATATGTGGGAATTTCATTTAATAAAGCTACATTAAAATGTGGGGGAAACAATGATGCGTTTTGATCAACCATACTTGGGTTGTTACAATTATTTAAAAATAAAATTCTAGGGATTAAATTCCTTGGTGAGCGTGATCGATCTCGTGACATAAAATTTTTACAATTGTTTCAAAATATAATTACAGGTGTTTTAACTAATGATTCAAGATAATAGTGATCTAAACATAAAAATTTTATAGACAAAAATTAATTTTGCTTTATTTGTTTCACTTATTTTTAATTTTTATTTATGTTAGTAAACAGTTTAATGACTAGGGGATGTTTAACAGGGGTAGGTATCCTACGCGCAAGAACGCAAGCACAAATGCAAATTAAGCACACCTATTATGTGCAGCAATTGGTCTGGCTTACTACGTTCTGCCTGAATTTATAAATAAATATTTAAAACTATGTTAGTATAATTTTTTAAACTTTATATTAGTTAACTTTGTTGTTTTAGGCGAACGCTTTAATAATTATCACTTTTGAAAATTATATTACGTTACTTTGTTGCCTTTGAAATTTTTACTTTGTTATTTAGGCGAACGCTTTAATAATTATTACTTTTGAAAATTATATTACGTTACTTTGTTGCCTTTAAAATTAATTATTTTGCTTTTTCTTTAAAACTTGAAAATGATTACTTAGGCGAACGCTTTAATAGTCGTTACTTTGTTGCCTTTAAAATATACCTTTGCTTTTTCTCTAAAGCTTGAAAATTATTATTTTTTAAAAATATACCTTTGCTTTTTCTCTAAAGCTTGAAAATTATTATAAAAATATACCTTTGCTTTTTCTCTAAAGCTTGAAAATTATTATAAAAATATGCACTTACATTGTGCGTTAAAATTGACGAACGGCGTGCGATCAAGCTACGTCCTGTTGTCTTCAAAAAGGATGCGTCGATCCTATTGATGTCGGCTGGCCTGCACAGAGGTCCTGAAGTCCGACTTGGATAGTCCAGCTTTGCGCTAGAGCGTTATCCAAAAGTTGTCCTGGGGTCGTCGTTGTTGACGTTGCCAATACCAGAGACTGATCCCAATGATCAAGAGTGGTCCCAATGACCAGATGGTTCCAATAACCACGGAGGAGCAGGAGCTGGGTCGACGGGCGCTTCTCACGATCGGGCGATGTTTGTCCCTGTTGGAGATGTCCGAAGATCCGCTGGGTGGTAGGTTTCGATTTGCGGCAAAGAGCTGAACCTCAAGGAAAGTTGCTGGTCGACTCGATGTTTGTAGTTTTCCAGGTTTTCCTCCACAAATCCGAACGACTGCGCCAGTTTTATTAAAAGGCCGCCGAAACGACTTTTTAAAAAACGTTTATTTTTATTTTACAATGAAATATAACATTGGAAGCACACAGCTAGCCGCCGGACAATTTCTTACATCTAGCTATGATACGAACACAATGGAACTTATCGACTGACTGGAGCTTAACTTAGAAGTGCAAGCTACTAGTATATATACTATGCCTAATCAGCTAAGATAAGCGTTATCTCTAAAAGGGAGCGTGAGACAGGAAGCCACGTGCGTTCAAGGTTGCAGACTTGCAATTCATATAAAGAAGCTATTTATCGTTCAAGGTTGCAAGCTTGCAGTTTTACACAGGAGACCATTGTCTATTCATAATATAACACACTGT
>CALNHX010010292.1:0-41588 GCA_940337035.1 Agriotes lineatus | reverse complement strand
AGGATTGCAAAGACTTGATGAGTGCGGAAAAAATTTAATGCAATCCAAGAAGAAACAATAATTGTTGAATTATTCAAGACAATGAAAGAAGAATAGAAAATTGGAGCTTTATGTAGGACTAGAAAGATCTTACGATTGCAAGTACACTTGAATACAATTCATGAAGAACCATTCAAAGTAATACAAGAATGGAAAACTGCAGCTTTATCTAGGACTGTAAAGACTTGATAAGTGCGAAGACACTTGAATGCAATCCAGGACAAACAATCTAAAGTAATAGCAAAATGGAAAATTGCAGTTTTACGTAGGACTGCAAAAATTTTATAATTGCAAACTCACTTGACTACAGCCCAGGAAAAATCAATTCAAAGCAATAGAAGAAGAATGGAAAATAGCAGCTTTATGTAGGACTGCAAAGCAAACACTTGATAATTGAAAAGACACTTGGATGCAATCCAGAAAAAACAAATTAAAATAATAGAAAAATGGAACAGTGCACTCTTATATACGATTGCAGACTTGATGATTGCAAATAGACGTCAAAAAACAATTGAGAGTAATAGAAGAATGGAAAAGTGCAGCTTCATGTAGTACTACAAAGACTTGATAATTGCAATGACACATGAATACAATCCCGGGAAAACAATTCAAAATAATAGAAAAATAGAAAATTACAGTTTTATGTAGGACTGCACAAATTTTATAATTGCAAACACACTTGACTACTGTCCGGGAAAAATCAATTAAAAGTAATACAAGAACGGAAAATTGCAATTTCATGTAGGACTGTAAAGCAAAGAGTTGATAATTGCAAAAGCACTTGAATGCAATTCCGGAAAAAAATAAAATAATAGAAAAATTGAAAATTGCCACTTTATATACGATTGCAACGAATTGGCGATTGCAAATACAGATAAAAAACAATTGAAAGTAATAGAAGAATGGAAAAGTGCAGCTTCATGTGGTACTGCAAAGATCTGGTAATTACAGCTGTATGTAGGACTGTAAAAAATTATGGTTGCAAACACACTTGACTACTGTCCAGGAAAAATCAACTCAAAGTAATAGAAGAAGAATGGACAATTGTAGGTTTATGTAGAAATGCAAAGTAGAGGCTTGATCATTGCAAAGACACCTGAATACAATACAAGAAAAACAATTCAAAATAATAGCAAAATGAAAAATTACAGCTTTATATACGATTGCAAAGACTTGATGATTGCAAATACACATCAAAAAACTATTGAAAGTATTAGAAGTATGAAAAAGTGTAGCTTTATGTAGTTCTGCAAAGTCTTGACAATTGCAAAGGCACTTGAATGTAATCCCTGGAAAACAATTCAAAGTAATAGAAAAATGGAAAATTGCCGCTTTATGTAGGACTGTAAAGCAAAGACTTGATAATTGCAAAGGCACTTGAATGCAATTTAGAAAAAAAATAAAATAATTGAAAAATGGAAAATTGCAGCTTTATATACGATTGCAAAGACTTGATGATTGCAAATACACATAAAACACAATTGAAAGTAATAGAAAAATGGAAAATTGCAACAAAGATTTGATGATTGCAAGCAAACTTGACTACAGTCCAGGAAAAATCAAGTGATAGAACAAGATAGAAAATTGTAGCTTTAGGAATGCAAAGCAAAGACTTGATAATTGCAAAGGCTCTTGGGTGCAATCCAGGAAAAACAATCCAAAGTAATAGAAAAATGGAAAATTGCGTTATGTAGAAATGCAAAGATTTGATGATTGCAAATATACTTAACTACCGTCCAGACAAAATCAGTTCAAAGTAATAGAAGAATAGAAAATTGCAGGTTTATGTAGAACTGCAAAGCAAAGACTTGATCATTTCAAAGACACTAGAATGCAATCTAGGAAAACAATTGAAAATAACAGAAAAATGGAAAATCGCACGTTATAAACGTCTGCAAAAGTGTTGACGATTGCAAACATACATACTTGACTACTGTTCAGGAAAAATTAAGTCAAAGTAATAGAAGGATGGTAAATTGCAGCTTTATGTAGGATTGCAAAGCAAAGACTTGGGACGCTTGAATGCAATCCAGGAAAAACAAAAAGTACTAATAGAAAAATGGAAATTGCAGCGTTATGTAGGACTGTAAAGATTTGATGATTGTAAACATACTTGACTACAGTTCAGGTAAAATTAAGTCAAAGTAATAGAAGGATGGTAAATTGCAGTTTTATGTAGGACTGCAAAGCAAAGACTTGGGACACTTGAATGCCATCCAGGAAAAACAAAAAGTACTAATAGAAAAATGGAAAATTGCAGCGTTATGTAGGACTGCAAAGATTTGATGATTGTAAACATACTTGACTACAGTTCAGGTAAAATTAAGTCAAAGTAATAGAAGAATGGTAAATTGCAGCTTTATGTAGGTCTGCAAAGTAAAGACTTGGGACGCTTGAATGCAATCCAGGAAAAAAAAAGTACTAATAGAAAAATGGAAAATTGCAGCGTTATGTAGGACTGCAAAGATTTGATGATTGTAAACATACTTGACTACAGTTCAGGTAAAATTAAGTCAAAGTAATAGAAGAATGGTAAATTGCAGCTTTATGTAGGTCTGCAAAGTAAAGACTTGGGACGCTTGAATGCAATCCAGGAAAAAAAAAGTACTAATAGAAAAATGGAAAATTGCAGCGTTATGTAGGACTGCAAAGATTTGATGATTGTAAACATACTTGACTACAGTTCAGGTAAAATTAAGTCAAAGTAATAGAAGAATGGTAAATTGCAGCTTTATGTAGGATTGCAAAGCAAAGACTTGGGACGCTTGAATGCAATCCAGGAAAAACAAAAAGTACTAATAGAAAAATGGAAATTGCAGCGTTATGTAGGACTGTAAAGATTTGATGATTGTAAACATACTTGACTACAGTTCAGGTAAAATTAAGTCAAAGTAATAGAAGGATGGTAAATTGCAGTTTTATGTAGGACTGCAAAGCAAAGACTTGGGACACTTGAATGCCATCCAGGAAAAACAAAAAGTACTAATAGAAAAATGGAAAATTGCAGCGTTATGTAGGACTGCAAAGATTTGATGATTGTAAACATACTTGACTACAGTTCAGGTAAAATTAAGTCAAAGTAATAGAAGAATGGTAAATTGCAGCTTTATGTAGGTCTGCAAAGTAAAGACTTGGGACGCTTGAATGCAATCCAGGAAAAAAAAAGTACTAATAGAAAAATGGAAAATTGCAGCGTTATGTAGGACTGCAAAGATTTGATGATTGTAAACATACTTGACTACAGTTCAGGTAAAATTAAGTCAAAGTAATAGAAGAATGGTAAATTGCAGCTTTATGTAGGTCTGCAAAGTAAAGACTTGGGACGCTTGAATGCAATCCAGGAAAAAAAAAGTACTAATAGAAAAATGGAAAATTGCAGCGTTATGTAGGACTGCAAAGATTTGATGATTGTAAACATACTTGACTACAGTTCAGGTAAAATTAAGTCAAAGTAATAGAAGAATGGTAAATTGCAGCTTTATGTAGGTCTGCAAAGTAAAGACTTGGGACGCTTGAATGCAATCCAGGAAAAAAAAAGTACTAATAGAAAAATGGAAAATTGCAGCGTTATGTAGGACTGCAAAGATTTGATGATTGTAAACATACTTGACTACAGTTCAGGTAAAATTAAGTCAAAGTAATAGAAGAATGGTAAATTGCAGCTTTATGTAGGTCTGCAAAGTAAAGACTTGGGACGCTTGAATGCAATCCAGGAAAAACAAAAAGTACTAATAGAAAAATGGAAAATTGCAGCGTTATGTAGGACTGCAAAGATTTGATGATTGTAAACATACTTGACTACAGTTCAGGTAAAATTAAGTCAAAGTAATAGAAGAATGGTAAATTGCAGCTTTATGTAGGTCTGCAAAGTAAAGACTTGGGACGCTTGAATGCAATCCAGGAAAAAAAAAGTACTAATAGAAAAATGGAAAATTGCAGCGTTATGTAGGACTGCAAAGATTTGATGATTGTAAACATACTTGACTACAGTTCAGGTAAAATTAAGTCAAAGTAATAGAAGAATGGTAAATTGCAGCTTTATGTAGGATTGCAAAGCAAAGACTTGGGACGCTTGAATGCAATCCAGGAAAAACAAAAAGTACTAATAGAAAAATGGAAATTGCAGCGTTATGTAGGACTGTAAAGATTTGATGATTGTAAACATACTTGACTACAGTTCAGGTAAAATTAAGTCAAAGTAATAGAAGGATGGTAAATTGCAGTTTTATGTAGGACTGCAAAGCAAAGACTTGGGACACTTGAATGCCATCCAGGAAAAACAAAAAGTACTAATAGAAAAATGGAAAATTGCAGCGTTATGTAGGACTGCAAAGATTTGATGATTGTAAACATACTTGACTACAGTTCAGGTAAAATTAAGTCAAAGTAATAGAAGAATGGTAAATTGCAGCTTTATGTAGGTCTGCAAAGTAAAGACTTGGGACGCTTGAATGCAATCCAGGAAAAAAAAAGTACTAATAGAAAAATGGAAAATTGCAGCGTTATGTAGGACTGCAAAGATTTGATGATTGTAAACATACTTGACTACAGTTCAGGTAAAATTAAGTCAAAGTAATAGAAGAATGGTAAATTGCAGTTTTATGTATAACTGCAAAGCAAAGGCTTGAGACGCTTGAATGCAATCCATAAAAACAATTCAAAGTAATAGAAAAATTGAAAATTTCAGCGTTATATAGAACTGCAAAGATTTGGTGATTGCAAACATACTTGACTACAGTCCAGGAAAAATCAATTCAAAGTAATAGAAAAAGAATGGAAATTGCAGCTTCAGCTTTATGTAGGACTGCAAAGCAGACTTGAGTGAAAAGACACTTGAATACTATCCAGGAAAAAAATTCAAAGTAATGCATCTTAGAAGACTTGATGATAATCGCAAGACGTTTCAAGCAATGAACGTTGTTTCCTAAAACAAACAAAAAGCATCCAACAACTCTACATCTACTCTTACCTTTCTTATCATTCTTCTTATCGCTGAGCTTGTCGAGGCGATCCTTGGAGGCGGACTTTCGCAGCTTGGAAAACGCCCCTTTATTTTTGTGGTCCGCATTAAGGTTGGTGACCGACGAAGATCGCGACAGATCTTCTCGGATCTGGCCCTGGAGCTGACCTTGCTCGCTTTTGGAGGAAGCCTGCGACTGGCCTCTGCGGAAGATTGCCTTGATATTTTTCATTTTCATCATTTTCAAACCGTCTCGCTGAAAGGCGCACTTCGTTCAGTCCGACCCGTCACAACACGAGCACTTCGCTTGCAGGTGTCACACCGTTTTCAAGAAACCTGCCCGAACGCATCGTTTGCCTAAAAGCGGCAAGTGTGAAGAAGGTTTGCAAGAATTCGCCCAAAACTGAAATACGCGATGATGTCACCGCAGACTTTCCAGAGCATCGCTGCGATAGGCGGTATCAGCAGGCTTTGTGGAACCGAGATTAAACAAAAGGTAGTGGTGATTCAAGTTTGTTTTGTTTACTTGCGATAAGAGCGGGTGAAAAGAAACAGTCGCCCATGCGACTCTTCTTATTATAAATGCGCTTGGTAGTTCCGGCCGTGACAGAGGCTGGTGCCGACGAATTTACAAAACAATTGACCTCTTAAAAAGCGATAAAAATGCTAAACACCTCCGTGCTGGTCTTAATTCGGAGATTCGCTATGGGGCATGTGCGCGAATTATTAATCGAGCTAATGGAGCATGACGTCATCGCAAAATTAAGGGTACTAATTCGGCCCTGTTTGTGGCGCGCAAGGTCAACATGATTTTTTAATCAAACCTGGCGAGTTTCTCGGTATCTTTGATTTGTTTCGAGCACAAGGTGAATGAGGAGAGGCACACTTTCTCGCTTGTAATGATTTAAAAGGCGATTTGCTGCAGTTGGCACTGGGATGGTAATTTCTAATGAAGGCCGCGCAGAGCAAACATCTTTCTCCTGGTATAGGCGCGCCTGTGCTTAGCATTTCTTGGATGTTTTCTATTTTTTGCTAGTAGGCACACATTGTTAATGCACAGGTACAGGCTGCCATACTGGAAGTAATAATAAAACCTACGTTGGAATTGAAACTGTCAAAGAGTCCTTTCATATATATAATGTTCAGGATACACTTATTCCCTTGTAGCTTCCTTAAATCACCCCTAAACGGTTCGCACTCAAGGAGTCTACTCACTATTGCATACAAGGGATTAAATGGAAGATTTTGAGCGCTCACAACTTGTAACGAAGTCTTTTGAAGGAAAACGCGAGAGATTTATGTTGCTATCACAATCAACAAATAAAATGTCACAATACTTAATAACTATTTTATTTGCATCCAAACATGGACAGCAGCGATTAACCTTGTTTAAATTTAGGAATTCTGAATGTTGTGCGCGGAAATATTTTGAATGCCTTTCAGTGTATGCCCAGATAAAGATAACTGAGCCAGTTGTTTCCCGTTTTCGGATACAGTTACAGTGCACTATAAACAATATACTCTTATCTAATCAGCGTGCTTATCTTCTTGAAACCTTGGAGAAACACACACCTCTCGGTTTTAAATTTCATTATTAGCTTTCCAGGTTCTAATTAGACTACAAATGCATAAATATGTTTGTGGGGTCTACGCATATAACAAATATAAAAGTATAGAAAAATAATAATCGATGGTTCCATGCCGTAGCAAGGAAGACTTTAAGGTTGGAAAACGAGACTCGACAGCAGAAGAACAATCAAAATACGAGATCAATGTAACATACATTTCTTTTATTTCTGGGTTGGTGCCCAATGGGTATCGCATATAGTGCATTATCACCTGAGAATAGCAAACACTCGGCGAGATGGCCACAAACCTTTACAATTATATTATTTGTGATACAGGAGCGCAGCTGGATAATCGTGGGATGATCATTTCCTACAAATGTGGGGGCGGCAACCACAGTTGCAATTCACACTGAAATGAGTTAGAGGTGTGAGAGGGAGGCGGGAAAACCAAAGACACTTAATTTTAAAATATATATATTGGTAATAATTGCGTAAAATGCACATAAACATAATGGCTCCAAAACCAGCAACCTTTCCGTCTCAGGTTTCGCCTCCGACTGGCAACAGGATGTCAGACAACCCCTAACGAGGTTATGGGGCGGTCATCGTCCACCAGCCAGGTAGCTAGCCCGAGTCCCGTTAGGTACAAAATTCGCCAGATGCGCTTACAGAGGGCAAATTGGTTTAGTTATCTTTCGGTGAAAGTGCGGTAGATGTGGTAAGCATACGTTATCATACGTATATTACATCGGCGGTGCACTTGAATATCATCCCATTCTACTAGATGCTACTTGGGAGCACCACGAGGACGCAAAACACCCTGTTAATCATCCCGTACACGTACTGCTAAATGTAGTAATACTTGTTTACTCTTGTTTACACGTCTGGTTATGCAATTGGGCTGTTTTGTGCTTGCGAACGAGTGTGTTACCACATGCCACATGAAAGGGGGCGCTAATCGTCTTGCCTCCCCGGTGTTGCATTTCGGATTCACAACCCTCAGACCAAAAATGGGCGGTACGGAATTGTTGGTAATTCGCCAGCATGTAAAATGTATGCATGAGAACATCTTCCTGGCTTGTTCTTTAGTATGATTGAAACAAGACAAGGTCTGCCACAGATTCTTCTCTCGAGTACACCAGCACGCCAAAGATTCCTCCGACAGCTGGCAAGCGGGGCCCGCGATTAATACGGGTTGCAGGCAATGACACGAAATATTTCAATTCAATTTCGACAACGGCGAGGATTTCCTGATTGCAGCCTCTTCATTCGAGGCCATTCTATCCAAATATTATTATAACGGGGAAACCGTGGCGGAAGTTACCTAACGATCAGATATGGATAAATAAGCACGCCCGCTGTCGGTTTTCGAAGCGGTCGCACTGCACGCGCATTTTTCTCCAATTTCTCCGGCTTGGCGAGTTGCAATTCCCAGCTAACGAATTCGTTTCACGGCCAACTGTTCGGAGCGGCATGTGAGAGGGCTTCCTGTCGTCTCTCGCGGTAAGTGACCCACATTCTCCGAGCGCGAGAGCAAGTCGCGGAGTGCCGTCACGGTGGTGGATATGCAGCTCCAGTTAATATGAGCTGAAGTAATGAAGCATGGCGAATATCGGCCGTTCTCGAAGGAAAGTTTAGTGATTACTGGGTTCTAAACGATATATAATTAAGAAAAACTGGAAAAAAGTTACTTTTGTGTTGCATAAAGTTGCACATTGCAACCCAACCGTAACTTTTGTAAGGACATTCGACCTACTAAAAAAAGGAGTAGATATAGCGCAAAATAGATATCTTATGGTCCATAGTTTTTCCCTAGGCAACCATCATGTTCTAGATTAACCCTGTTTAAGAAAACATGATGGAATTGCTCTAGACCAGAGAAGGTCGGGACACATAAAAATGGAAGTTGAAATGTACAATAATTGTTAAATTATACAAACCAGGATGTTGTAATATTTACTTTTGTGTTCTTTAAGCTGTTTGAAAATATTCTATTATTTTATTTGTGTTCGTATAATGATGGGCTTTAGTCTAAACCAACCACTGAAATATGATACTTTCTAAATTTAACACAGAATGAAAAAGTCCAAAGCTAATCGCCAGACCGAGGGCTGTTTTTAAGAATCGGGCGACGTTTCTTTCAGGTAGTTTTTAAAATATTGATGGGCCTTTGGGGCAGTTAGCCGAGAATTCCCATATTGGAATTTTGTGAGGCCCGACGCGACTGGGGCTGGAATTTTTACAATGCGAGGGTTCTTATGTTTTTTACAGTCTGTAAGCGAGGTCGCACATGTATGGCAGCGAGCCTAATCGGCGACGGGTATCATTCCACCGCGATTATATGTGTTCTTGAAGTGATTGAATTGAGTAAGTTATATGGAGTATAACTTATAAGAGAGCGCATGAAACGATGAGGCCTGTAAAAAGGAATGTTAGTGCTTGCGTAGTAAATGTAGTTAATGAACAGCGGAGTCGAACATTCGTTATTGTTTGCACTGAGGCTGATTGTAGACAGCTTTATTAATTGGGTTGTTGATCATTGTAATCGTTGGCCAGGGGCAACTAGCCGTAGAGGGCGCTCTCGTGCCTGGATCAGTGGCCATTCGGCGAGATGGCCCACGATTCTTGACCTGATAAGCACCTTGCTTATCGGTGATCCCAGTTAGCGCGACTGGATGGCTTGGGAAGCCCGTCTCCCAAAGGTGCCTTGTACCTGTGCCTTTTACGGCCCATGCGGCCACCGTAATTGCGGGTTACATTGACATGGGTTGGACCCATTGATGCAGTTAACGTTCGGTTAAAGCATACTAGATGCGGTAAGCACCCGTGTTTTCAGGATTATTACAGGTACATCATCGAAGGTGCACTGAAGAATATACCTGATGAGCCTTCTTCGAGATGCGACGTGGGTACGACGCGGGGGGCCATAATACCCCCTGTAAGTATTATGTAATGAGCACATTACTGCTAAAATCGGAATGTTTGCATGACTGATTGTGGAATTGGTTGAGTTTATGTTCGTGGACGGGTGGGTGTGACCACCTGCTATATGAAAGAAATCGCCGTCCGCATTGCACCCCCATTATTCTGATTGACAACCCCAGACCGCGGGGACGTTATGGAATTTCTGGTAAGTTGCCAGTTCTTGTAAATGTATGCATGTGAACCGATCTGAATCCAGGGAAAAATCAATTAGCCCGGGGAACCGAAAATATGTGCCTACAAGGAATTGCAATTGGAAATGATAAATCATAAAATAGATATCTGGGCTTTGTAGAAGACTAAACAAGGGATGATCTGATCAGTTCTTCTATCTCAACAATGGCACGGTCCAACTAGACACAGTACCAGAACTACATGCTTGTATAAATTGTAGACAAGGACAAAGAAACAAGTTTGGGAGTCGAGCTGCTGATCCACGAGATGTACGCGAAGGACCCAAATTGAGGACATCACTTACATTCAATAATTAACACTTGCAGCTATACACCAGATCAGGATGGCATCGACTTCTGCGACGAACTTCATACAGGATCTGATAAAATGCAACCTCTTCAACAACTTATAATAATAGGATATCTCAACGTCAGATTGAGTAACTATGGAATGAATACAGAGGTCAAATGACATATGTAATGCTGAAATATATAAACGGAGGCTTTTGCTCCTAGCTGGCGCGGATCAGGAAGACCGATGACGATGCATGCGACTGCGTCGAGGGCTTATACAAAACGGAACACGTGTTGTTCCAGTATGACTAAAATTCGAGTTGTTAAAACATTTTTCGGCCTAGTTAGCAGTAAGTACTTAAAAAGTAAAACATTAACATAATAATTATCAATTAATGGAGTTTGTTATAAAACGTGTTCACAGTCGGTGTAATACCGAAAGGTGGAGCACTGGCGCAATTGTATTTTATTTTGCGATCAATAAATTGTTAAAGTCCTACAAACAATCATGAGTGACACACTAACAGCCAGACAAAGAAACGCACTAATAAGACCGCAGTGCGAAGTTCCTGTTGCTACACTACCTTGGACAGGAAGTTGTAGAAGGCAATGGAACGAACACAAGTAGTATAAAAAGGCTAGTTACGATAGCGAAAAAAATATCTCCCATGGAGAAGACCGCATACCCACGTTAAAACCGGCAAGATGCCTATTCAAAGAGAAGAAGGCAAAGCAAAACACCATGGATTCCGGTTAAAACGGAGTTCTAATAGCTTCTCTTCTCCTGGAATTCAAGTTTTTGGAAGTTTCAATGATAACGATGAAAAAATGAATCTTCTATGCGTATAAAATTGTGAAGTATCTATTTCCGGCGTTCATGTACATAATCCACTTTGGCAAATTTACGCCCTAAGTTGTGTTGTATCGGATTAAACTCCTAATGGAATTTCTTGGCGCTTTTAGTAAATCTCCAAAGCGATAGCGTGGCTTCACACATTTAAGGAATCCGTGGAATTATCATAACGAGCTGGTGAAACTGGCAACTGATGGATAGTTCTGCCGGGCGAACAAGAGACAATTCGATGGGTGCTGTGGGTTGTGCCACACTCTAGCGCAAGATGTCGATTATGCGATCCGCCTACGGGGGATCATTCTATATTGTAATTAATTACTCACGCTCACGTTTGATAGATAATTGTACAGCGTACGGCGACGACGATTCCGTCATAGCTCGTTGGCGCAACAGCCACAAAACCTCCAGTTCTTGGGGCACAAAAATATTGCTAGTTTTCATTGAATTTTCAGAATGATACTCCTACATACTTCATAATCAAAAACGTTACCGTTTTTCCAAACATTACAAAACTTATTTTCCGTAATCCGCGTTCAGTATCGTCGCCCTGTTATCTTAAAACCAAATATTTGCAATGTTTCTTCGGGCCGAATAACGAACACCGTACCTCAAATTACAGAAAAATGTATATCAGAAGAGATGGTGTTAAGCCATAAGAATGTTGTAAAAATAAATTATTGCAAACCGTATATAAACGGAAGTAATGACGGGGTAACAAACGCGCACGCACCGCAAAGTGAACGCTAGTTCCGATTCCATCACTGTGCAGCCCTGCGTATGTCTGACATCGCAATTAGCAGCGTGTTAGACAATTTTTTTTTCAATTATTTTTGATCCGTTCATCATATTTTATTCAGTTTTTTTTTCGTCAGATTCTGGAAAATTTCATTGAAGGTTCGTTTTTGTCAAGAACGGATAGTTCTTTCAAGGAAAAATTGTTCGTTCCTGTATGAAAACATTTAATTATTTGTCTTGGTACTCCCGACCAAGAAGTGACTTTGCGTATGCCTTATAGAACAGCTGGAGACGATCCAACCTGATTAGAAACTGAAATGGTCAACCGCTGAATAATTTGAGAGTGATGTCATGCTTTTATTGCTTGTTGTCAAAAATCTTCATTAATTTTCAGCAGCGTATCCTGCCATTTCATCTCCGTCCATGTATACTAATATCCCTTGCCCAAAAAAGGTTCTTCCTCGAGATTTTAATATTCCGCGCCGGTTTACGCCATCGTCTCGCAGCAGTTTTGCAAATGTTAGGCAGTTTCCGAAAGAGATTTTGATAGGTTGAAATAATTGTCACGTAGCAACCGTGGCGTGGCACGTACAGTTTGGGAAGCGCTGGATTGTGGCTTAACATGAACCGAGGTAAATTGACGAATTATTAATAAGGAACAGGCGCCGTTGCGTTATGCTAATGTGCTATTAAAAAGTCTGGGGAAATGTTCAGCGGGCCAAACGGTAACGCCAAGGTAAATTTCGGTGTTGCGTATTCGCAAACAATGCCAATTTACGCAAGAAATCCGAGCGTCGGTAAAGGATGGTCGATTTGTGGGTGTTGCGTGCGAGCGTTCGATAGATTGGATTTTGAAACAATTGCTTAATTTAGCTCTGTTTTGGCGTTGTTGCAAAATTTAGTCTTAGTTTGTATTAATCCCACTGGTTGTCCTATAATTTAACTTATATCGAGAGCTTTTTTAACATCATTACCATTTATACAGCGTTACATAGCAGTTTGCTATTTTGCAATTGCATAATTATTAGTTGATGGAACGGCGCTGTTGGAAACCCAAAAGAGGAAACAATAATCCACCACATCCCTGGTGGATATTACTGCAACACAAGAGATAACATTGTCGGGAGATGAAAGGCTTGCAAAGAGGAAAAGATTATCTCACCCAACTCGTTGATAAAAATACAATTTAATGTAACGCCTAACAACATAAAACTACATACACATGGATGATCTTAATGCACACATAGACAAATAACTAGTCTACACCCCCACAACAGGAAAATGCACTAACAATATGGGGCGAACACGCATCGAATTTCCTCAGCTAAGGGGATGGTGATTAAGTGTCTATGTTTTCCAAAAAACGAATTAGATTATCACCCGATTGACCACGTCCTTAAGCCAGTCACGAATAGTTCCATTATTGTAGATACTAGAACAATAAGCCACGGAACCTCAGCATCGGGACATATCCTTGATAAAGTTATACTGACAAGAAGAATAGATAATGCAAAAGCCATCCCAGGAGAAAGAGTGAGGAAAATTAAGTTGAAGGAGTTTCAAATTAAATTAAACAAGATATAGCTACCAACAAGCAACCAAAGATAACGTGTGGCGGTGCCAAGAGATGGTTTATAGCAGGAACGATGGAAGATCAAGGCTAAAACAGACACGAACTACAAACAAAAGAGAAGAATATGAAGGGTTGAGAGTGTCAAGAGACAATGAGAAGAAAGAAGAAGATGGAATATTTGGAAAGACAGCTATAGGAACTCAAAGGACATATAGAAGAAAAAATTTGAAGCGAACGCTTTGAGAGACTATTGGCAGGAGCACAACAGTCCATAAAAATACAGACGTAAAATTAAGATACACACCACAAACATTGGTTATACAGTTTACATTTGGAGAGGTATCAGACAGCAAACGGAAACTAAAGCATCGGCTACAGACAACACTCCAATAGCACTGTTAAGGAACGGGAGAGAAACGTTACTAAAAACGTGCATCGTCCGATAATGGATATATGGAGATAAAAAAAAAAAAATGAGGAACATAGCAACATTAGCAACCATGTCTTATGTTAAAAAAATGAGTAAAGGATAATTGCATCCATTACAAGCGAATTTATCTCCTCTGAATATTATAAAATTGTTGTCAATATACTGAGCAAATGATTGACAAAATACAGTGAAGAAATAATTGGGGAACATCAGACAAACTTTAAAACAAGGATCGGTTGCAGTTTTTCACAATACATCAAATATAGACATTACATCTTTCAAAGTAAAATTCTCAATGGAGTCGAACAGACACAATATAGAGTAAAACCATAACTTTTTTTCAAGAACGGTTAGCTGATGTAGGTTTACGCCCACCTTAACCTCCAAATTAAACTCATAGGGTTTACCTGTTCAGCAAATCTATTTATATATCAGACTGGAAGCAATGCGGTAGTGCTGCACTAATGAGCATTTTCGACAGCGTTCGAATGGTTTGGCCTTTACAACTTATTTACGTGAACAATTCTAGCCATTTGTAAACGAAAATTCCAGTAACAACCGTTACAATTTTTTATAATAACATCTCAAATATGTGCTCGAGAAGCGGTAGAATTTAATTTCATTAGTGCGGTATCGCTGCAGACTCGTACTTACACAAAAACCGTTAGATAACAGTTGTCACGTAATTACCTAGGCCAGCAAGTTTCCATGATCAACGTTATTAGGCGAACTTACAAATGTATCCACTTAAAAAGGCAGGCACCTACAAAGGTTGGCTAATTGAAATTCAAATTTGAGGACGTTAACCTTTGGTTTTACAAGGAATTCACTAATAAATTGACATTTCTGAAGTAAATGCGGACTTGATATGGGCGGCTTGGAATTTAAGTCCAAAGTTTTCAGCATATGGTTCGTCTGTTACTGTTAGATCTGGCACCGAGCAGACGACTTTCTCGAGTCAGCTCCTAAGCAAAAATGCAACCCAATAAAATTGTGCTCAAGCAACGTCGTTACATGAAGATAACGGGGCCAACGACGGGAGAAACTCGGTATTGAGATATCCGAAACTAGCAGACAAACTAATCAGCTTACTACCGTTTGTATCTATTTGAAAAACAATCCATAGCTTGCTATATATATATGTATTTGCAAGAAACTAAAATATGCCAATATGACCGAAGTAAATCGCAAGACGCGGTAGGATTTGGCGTATGCAATTACGGAGGAAACCTCCTCGTCCAGTTCTTCCAAGAGCGCCTAATCTCCAACACAGTCTGCCAGTTACCATCCGGAAGACTGTAGTTCAGATTGGGCGTGAGAAATTACAGAGGGAACCTCCTCGTTCAGTTTTCCAAGAAGAAGAACTCATAATCATCAACATAGTTATCCAGTTATCATCCAGAAGACCGTACAGTTCGGATTGGCCATGAGAAATTTCAGACGGAAACTCCTGGTCCAGTTCTTCCAAGAAGAGCGCCTAATCTCCAACACAGTCTTCCAGTTACCATGCGTACAATTCGGATTGGGCGTGAGGAATTGCAGAGGGAACTTCATCGTTCAGTTTTCCACGAAGAAGAACTCATAATCATCAACACGGTCTTCCAGTTATCATCCAGAAGACCGTACAGTTCGGATTGGGAGTGGGCAATTACAGAGGGAACCTTCTCGTCCAGTTCTTCCAAGAAGAAGAGCGCCCCATCTCCAACACTATCTTCCGGTTACCCTCCAGAAAGCTGTACAGTTCGGATTGGGCGTGAGAAATTACAAAGGGAACCTTCTCGTCCAGTTCTTCCAAGAAGAAGAGCGCCCAATCTCCAACACTATCTTCCAGTTACCATCCGGAAAACTGTACAGTTCGGATTGGGGGTGAGACATTGCAGAGGGAACCTCTTCGTTCAGTACTTTCAAGAAGGACTCATAATCATCAACACAGTCTTCCAGTTATCATCCAGAAGACTACCTACAATTCGGATTGAGGGTGAGCAATTACAGAGGGAACCTTTTAGTCCAGTTTTTCAAAGAAGAACTCATAATCTCCAACACAATCTTCCAGTTACCCTTCAGAAGACTGTACAGTTCGGATTGAACGTGAGATATTACAAAGGTAACATCCTTGTCCAGTTCTTCCAAGAAGAAGAGCGCCTAATCTCAAACAGAATCTTCCGGTTATCATCCGGAAAACTGTATAGTTCGGATTGGGAATGATAAGTTTCAGAGGGAACCTTCTCGTTCAGTTCTTCCAAAAAGAACTCATAGTCATCAACACAATCTTCCAGTTACCCTTAAGAAGACTGTACAGTTCGGATTGAGATTGAGAAATTACAAATCGAACCTCCTCGTCCAGTTCTTCCATGAAGAAGATCGCCTAATCTGCAACACAATATTCCAGTTACCATGCGGACAACTGTACAGTTCGGATTGGGCGTGAGAAATGGCAAAGGAAAACTTCGTTCAGTTTTCCAAGAAGAAGAACTCATATTCATCAACACAGTCTTATAGTTATCATCCAGAAGACTGTACAGTTCGCATTGGGAGTGAACAATTACAGAAGAAACATTCTGGTCCTTCTGGCTAATAATCTCCAACACAGTCTTCCAGTTATCATCCGGAAGACTGTACAAGTCGGAAGGGGTGTGAGAAATTGCAGAGGAAACCTCGTTCAGTTCTTCCAAGAAGAGCTTCTAATCTCAAACACAGTCTTCCAGTTACCATCCGAAAAACTGTACAGTTCGGATTATTTCAGAAAAATGTACAATTGAAACTCTGGACCACATAACCCTGTTGTCGACTTTCCATTGGTTAACTACAGGCACAGGAACCATATCGCGCCGATGAAGACATATTAAGGTGCTGGCGTAGTCTCAGACCACAACACCGTCATAATAGCTGGTCGATCGACTGTATCGTGGATTATCTTTAGATGTTCTTATGTGATTTGCTCTCCTTCGCTTTCGCATGGTTTGGGGTAGTGCTTTCTACTATTATGACATTTGTTACGAACGTATTTCCTCAATCATGTGTATGATTCCTCTATAGTAGATGGCTTAGAAGAGGTTGTACTTGCTCGGTTTCTTTTTTTATCTCTTCGGTTTTCTTTCTTTTATCTTGCTTCTACTTCGGTGTTGTTCAAACTTGATACATTCCTTGTGCCCGTGTTATTAGGTACTTTCTTTACTGTTAACGCGGAACTCTAAATTTGTGCAATGACCTACCCAGTTCCATTTCAAACTGGAACAGTAGTATGGCGGCACCGAAACTGGAGCAATCCGCGAATTAAACCGCGAATTAATCCGCGATTCCGCGAATTAATTCCGCGGTTTGACCTAATTAATTTCGCGGTTTGCTCTAATTATTCTTCATATGTGCTACTGATTAATCACATATGAAGTTTGATATTTAATTTACATATGTGCTACTGATTAAATTACGCATTAGATTTTTAATTTGCTTCTGGAATTACGCGGCGGCCATCTTGGTTTTCTGGCGGGAATATTTGAAATTTGAATTTTTTCCGATTTTTTTTCTAAGTTCCATTATTTGAATTTTAAACTTCCCGGGCGTCGGCCATCTTGGTGCGCGCGCACTTCTCACGGCGGTTGTTTTTAAATTTGAATTTTCGCGGAAATATTTGAAATTCAAACTGGTGGATCTATTTCGCTCTTCGAAGCTGCTGTCTCTCTCTTGCATTCACTCGCGGAAATATTTAAATTTAAAAAATCTATTTGCGGCGGACCCGAGTGGGAATCGAACCCTAGTTTTCTGGTTAACAGTCTTAGCACCTTACCGCTGCGCTATCGAGGCGACTTGGAAATATAGGATTTGAACAAGACGTCATTTCGCAGCTGTGCCGTCACACCGTTCGAGTTGAAACAAACTATTTTTCAAACATTTATATTATGAGAATAGGGAATGTTTAACATATTGTGTTTACAAGCAGACACAATTTTTAAAAAATTATATATGTAACAGCTTTGCTACTAATAATAATTTTATAATTTGCAATATAGTCGTTGTCCCAAGTTTCTGGTTAATTTCCATTCGACCGCGCATAATTTGAAAAGCTATATGAATCTAAATAATTACTTTTATTTTTATATAGCGATACACTCAATCTAGAACTCCCTTCGTTTTTGGTGTTGATGACATCTGCCTTAGAGGCGTTTTTCTAACGGCCCTTTTTTTGGAGTCGTTTCCTTATCCTGGTGAATAGAAATAATTATTTTATATAGCGAAATCATAATTACGCGTCGGCTATTTTTAAATTTTAGCGCTAATATATGAGTGACTCGGCATGTCGTTATGTGTAATTAGAAAAACACGTCATAGTCTCGGGGGTCGCTTTCTATTTCGTCATAGCTAGAAATAATTACTTTATTTTTATAATCTGCTCTTTTATAATATCGCTGCGGAACTTACGAGACGTTCTTTATGTTTACTTTAGAAACCCTTAACCCTTTTCATTTAAATCGCGAAATCCGCATAAATATATTACTATAAAAAATCGCGAAAAGTGTTGAGTAAATAAATGCAACGCATTGTAAAGCCGTAAAACTTTTAGTTATTGTACGTTTACAAGATGGGTCTTTTGACAAAGTGGAAGAACCAAACTATGCTATTGTAAATGTACAGATTTTTCACTGTCAATTTGTATATAACAACTTAATGTAAATTGGTATTTGGAACATTTTAACGAAAACAGCGACTTCTTTCGGCATAAACTGTTTCTTCTCACTACGGAACCCTATTTTATAAGTAAACGTCTGAAATTGTGTCATTATATCAATAAAAACTGCATTTTAGTTTAAAAAATTCCAATATAAATGCAAACGGACGAAAATAAAAACGCAATTAACCACAAAGTAACATAATTTTGAATAAAAAAAACACAATTTCGTTGGAAAAATGTTCTGTTTCACTTAAAATTTTACAAAAACTGACATCATGTCACTTGAAATTATACAAAAAACGACATTTTTATCCAATAAGCGATAAAAAAATACGCCGTCTCACATAAATTTTAGAAAATCGACAGCATCTCCCATGACAATTTATAAAAATCGGCATCTTGTCACATTAAATTCTGTAAAAACGACAAAAACAATATTTTTTTCACAACTTTCATTGAAAAATAGTAAAATTTTACGAAAATACGTCTGTGCTGGCGACAAATGAAAATAAATTTGAATAGAAACACGCAAAAATTACGAAAAGACGTATGTGTTGACCCCCCCAAAGTAACAAAAATTTGAATAAAATCACACAATCATACAGCATCTCACATAAATTTTCGCAAATATCGACATCATGTCACATAAATTATACAAAAACTGTCATCACGTCACTTGAAATTATACAAAAAACGATATTTTATTCAACACACGATGAAAATTGAACAAAAATCACGCAATTACAAGTCATCTCACATAAATTTTCACAAAAATCGACATCATGTTACATAAACTATGCATAATTTTGCAAATGTTTTACACTTTTTATAAAATGCATCGCTCAAAATTAAAAGAAATAGCAATTTCGTTGAAAAAATCTACTACCACAATCATTTCGATAAACAAAATTCAAAAAATCTTATACTTTTGACGGAAATATATGTATGTTGACCACAAATTAACATAATTTTTAAATAAAAACGCGCAATTTGTTGAAAAAAATATTCTGACACCACCAAAACACGCAATTTCATTGAAAAATATATATATGTTGTCCACAAATTAACATAAAGTTGAATAAAAACACGTAATTTTGTTGAAAAAATGTTCTGGCCCCTTCATTTCACTTAAAATTTTACAAAACTGCCATCATAACACTTGAAATTATACAAAATATATGTATGTTGATCACAAATTAACATAAACCTGAATAAAACACACAATTTCGTTGAAAAATTTGCAAATGTTTTACACTTTTTTATAAAATGTATCGCACAAAATTAAAAGAAATCACAATTTTCTAAATTATATCACGCTATTATGAAATCGTAGATTGATTTTTTGAAATTTTACACTTTGTAACTGTAAAATAACTACAAATACTAATATTTTAGCTTTAGACTTTGTAATTATTGCAGATTCGAGAAAAAAAAACAAAGCAGAGTGGAAATAAAAAACATAAACACTTTGTAATAAACAAATATATTGTTCTTATTTCTTATAATACTTAATAATATAAATATAAATGTACAGCAGAATGTCTTATTTCTAAAAATTCGCTAGCAATTTACAAAACTGTAGTTTGAGGTGCACGACATTTCAAATTAAAAAGACTGCAAGTAATAAAATCAGAAATTCATTGTGTAATTTTAAAGTTTAAGATGCACCCAATCTAGAATTCCCTTCGTTTTTGGTGTTGATGACATCTGCCTTAGAGGCATTTTTCTAACGACCCTTTTTTGGAGGCGTTTCCTTATCGGCGTTCTTCTGACTGAACCTTTTTGATGTGGACTTGGATGAGTAGATGGTGTTTTTAATTTATATTCTAAATCGGACTCGCAGTTATCAGTTTCCATTTCGGTTTTTCCTGTAGTATCAGTCGGGGTTGGCTTCTTTTGCTGTTTAGGTTTAGCTAGCAGCACATTAGCAACGTTAAGGTCTTTGATGTACTCAGCAAACTGTAGGCGTCCGGGTGGATTAATAGTTTTTCGAGGCCGCAGAGTGTCATGAATTAAATCGACTATGTTAGACGCCGGTAAAATTTCACCCTTTATAGTAACGGTGCCCTTGTGATCCCAGCTCACATCGCTTGAGGTACTCAAAATGCGTAGGAAAACTTCAGCTTTTTTCTTAAAAGTTTTGGGAAGTGTAGATAAAATAACGGCATTTGATAGGCTGTCACTGGTTGTTTCAATAGGTATTTTGATTGGCTGCCGCGCCTGGTTTGTGAAATGAAGGAATCGTTGTAAAACCTGATTGTACTGGATCCATTTATCGTGATCAGTTAATTTGGAGTTTAAAACTTTTTGCATTTCGTCATCAAGCTGTGATAATATATTTTTCTCCGCATCATTGCCAGCCTTAAGACGTTGGACAAATTCCGGCGATACAATCAACATCTTCCGCTCTTTGTCCATTTTAGTCGAAAAGGAGCTCAGTCGTTTGTTCTAGTAGAGCCGTCGTGAATAAACTAGCTTAAAATCAAGACTTTCATAATAAATATATAAAAAAAATATGACAGGTACGGGAATCGAACCCGTATTCTCTCTCGAGATCAGAACTTGAATCTGACGCCTTAACCATTCGGCCAACCTGCCTCCCTATATAAACGAGCACTCTCTGCATAATTAAGAAAACATATAGTTTAAAAAGCCTTCTGCATACAATTTCAAACAATATTTCATATAAATTAAGCCATGCACAAATTTCTAAATCGGTTTTGATATATATTTTATCGAAAGATTGGACCCTCAGCTACCGTTTTATTATTATTTGTCGAGATGCGTCATCGTTGATTTTACAAGAGCCAGCCTGTCTGCGATGTGACGTAGGTAATGTATCCACCCCTTTTTATTTTAAAATTCTATAAAAACAGAGGCCCGACTGATGCCGCACTAACACGTTTTAAACCATTGTACTCTGTTACCTGATGCGGCAGCAGTTTGGACCTCTGATTTTATAGAATTTTAAAATAAAAAGGTATGGAGACATTACCTACGTCACATCGCAGACAGGCTGGCTCTTGTAAAATTCATCGATGACGCATCACGACAAATAATAAAACGGTAGCTGAGGGTCCAATCTTTCGATAAAATATATATCAAAACCGATTTAGAAATTTGTGCATGGCTTAATTTATATGAAATATTGTTTGAAATTGTATGCAGAAGGCTTTTTAAACTATATGTTTTCTTAATTATGCAGAGAGTGCTCGTTTATATAGGGAGGCAGGTTGGCCGAATGGTTAAGGCGTCAGATTCAAGTTCTGATCTCGAGAGAGAATACGGGTTCGATTCCCGTACCTGTCATATTTTTTTTATATATTTATTATGAAAGTCTTGATTTTAAGCTAGTTTATTCACGACGGCTCTACTAGAACAAACGACTGAGCTCCTTTTCGACTAAAATGGACAAAGAGCGGAAGATGTTGATTGTATCGCCGGAATTTGTCCAACGTCTTAAGGCTGGCAATGATGCGGAGAAAAATATATTATCACAGCTTGATGACGAAATGCAAAAAGTTTTAAACTCCAAATTAACTGATCACGATAAATGGATCCAGTACAATCAGGTTTTACAACGATTCCTTCATTTCACAAACCAGGCGCGGCAGCCAATCAAAATACCTATTGAAACAACCAGTGACAGCCTATCAAATGCCGTTATTTTATCTACACTTCCCAAAACTTTTAAGAAAAAAGCTGAAGTTTTCCTACGCATTTTGAGTACCTCAAGCGATGTGAGCTGGGATCACAAGGGCACCGTTACTATAAAGGGTGAAATTTTACCGGCGTCTAACATAGTCGATTTAATTCATGACACTCTGCGGCCTCGAAAAACTATTAATCCACCCGGACGCCTACAGTTTGCTGAGTACATCAAAGACCTTAACGTTGCTAATGTGCTGCTAGCTAAACCTAAACAGCAAAAGAAGCCAACCCCGACTGATACTACAGGAAAAACCGAAATGGAAACTGATAACTGCGAGTCCGATTTAGAATATAAATTAAAAACACCATCTACTCATCCAAGTCCACATCAAAAAGGTTCAGTCAGAAGAACGCCGATAAGGAAACGCCTCCAAAAAAGGGTCGTTAGAAAAATGCCTCTAAGGCAGATGTCATCAACACCAAAAACGAAGGGAATTCTAGATTGGGTGCATCTTAAACTTTAAAATTACACAATGAATTTCTGATTTTATTACTTGCAGTCTTTTTAATTTGAAATGTCGTGCACCTCAAACTACAGTTTTGTAAATTGCTAGCGAATTTTTAGAAATAAGACATTCTGCTGTACATTTACATTTATATTATTAAGTATTATAAGAAATAAGAACAATATATTTGTTTATTACAAAGTGTTTATGTTTTTTATTTCCACTCTGCTTTGTTTTTTTTTTTCTCGAATCTGCAATAATTACAAAGTCTAAAGCTAAAATATTAGTATTTGTAGTTATTTTACAGTTACAAAGTGTAAAATTTCAAAAAATCAATCTACGATTTCATAATAGCGTGATATAATTTAGAAAATTGTGATTTCTTTTAATTTTGTGCGATACATTTTATAAAAAAGTGTAAAACATTTGCAAATTTTTCAACGAAATTGTGTGTTTTATTCAGGTTTATGTTAATTTGTGATCAACATACATATATTTTGTATAATTTCAAGTGTTATGATGGCAGTTTTGTAAAATTTTAAGTGAAATGAAGGGGCCGGAACATTTTTTCAACAAAATTACGTGTTTTTATTCAACTTTATGTTAATTTGTGGACAACATATATATATTTTTCAATGAAATTGCGTGTTTTGGTGGTGTCAGAATATTTTTTTCAACGAATTGCGCGTTTTTATTTAAAAATTATGTTAATTTGTGGTCAACATACATATATTTCCGTCAAAAGTATAAGATTTTTTGAATTTTGTTTATCGAAATGATTGTGGTAGTAGATTTTTTCAACGAAATTGCTATTTCTTTTAATTTTGAGCGATGCATTTTATAAAAAGTGTAAAACATTTGCAAAATTATGCATAGTTTATGTAACATGATGTCGATTTTTGTGAAAATTTATGTGAGATGGCTTGTAATTGCGTGATTTTTGTTCAATTTTCATCGTGTGTTGAATAAAATATCGTTTTTTGTATAATTTCAAGTGACGTGATGACAGTTTTTGTATAATTTATGTGACATGATGTCGATATTTGCGAAAATTTATGTGAGATGCTGTATGATTGTGTGATTTTATTCAAATTTTTGTTACTTTGGGGGGTCCACACATACGTCTTTTCGTAATTTTTGCGTGTTTCTATTCAAATTTATTTTCATTTGTCGCCAGCACAGACGTATTTTCGTAAAATTTTACTATTTTTCAATGAAAGTTGTAAAAAAAATATTGTTTTTGTCGTTTTTACAGAATTTAATGTGACAAGATGCCGATTTTTATAAATTTTCATGGGAGATGCTGTCGATTTTCTAAAATTTATGTGAGACGGCGTATTTTTTTATCGCTTATTGGATAAAAATGTCGTTTTTTGTATAATTTCAAGTGACATGTCAGTTTTTGTAAAATTTTAAGTGAAACAGAACATTTTTCCAACGAAATTGTGTTTTTTTATTCAAAATTATGTTACTTTGTGGTTAATTGCGTTTTTATTTTCCTCCGTTTGCATTTATATTGGAATTTTTTAAACTAAAATGCAGTTTTTATCGATATAATGACACAATTTCAGACGTTTACTTATAAAATAGGGTTCCGTATTCAAATTTTTGTTACTTTGGGGGGTCAACACATACGTCTTTTCGTAATTTTTGCGTGTTTCTATTCAAATTTATTTTCATTTGTCGCCAGCACAGACGTATTTTCGTAAAATTTTACTATTTTTCAATGAAAGTTGTGAAAAAAATATTGTTTTTGTCGTTTTTACAGAATTTAATGTGACAAGATGCCGATTTTTATAAATTTTCATGGGAGATGATGTCGATTTTCTAACATTTTAAACGAAATGCTTTGGAAATTGCATGTTTTTATTCAGATCTTACTAAAATTGCTGCAGAAATGGCTGTTTTTTATTCAAATCTTGCTAAAACTGCCACAAGTTAGAGAAAAAGTGTACAACATTTGCAAAATTATGCTTAGAAATAACTCTTACAACTGTTTTTACATCATTTTCTTTATTATAAAGCGTTTTGTAAGACGAAACGTGATAATTTTTAAGTGAAATGATGTGGGATGTCGTATTTTTTATCGCTTATTGGCTAAAAATGTCGTTTTTTGTATAATTTCAAGTAACGTGATGTCAGTTTTGTAAAATTGTAAGTGAAACAGAACATTTTTCAACGAAATTGTGTGATTTTTATTCAAAATTATGGGGGACAACCATTCTTATACAATAAAAACATTTATTTAATGCGTATGTCTTATTTTATATGGGCGAGGGCACTGTTGTAATTTATAAGAAGCTAAAACTCAGTCGAAAATAACATTTAAAATTTATTTATAATATGTATATGGAAGTATAATGTTAGAACAGCTAAGTGGTACAATGTTCAAACCTTTAAAACCAAGACTTTTTCATACTTAGTATTTCAGGAATATATTAAAATCAAATTTGTAACTCGTTTTTATATTTACGATCTGGCTTTACCTCTTATCCCCCATTTAATTTTTAAACTAGCAGGCTTCGGCATGACGTAATCAAGCCACAAAGGGCTCAGCGTAATTATAAAACTCAAGCACGAAAAAAATAATGTCTATTTATTTTTAAAAGCGACAAAAATCATACGAACTAGAGTGGTTTATTAACCAGGCAAGCTTATCCCACTAGATTTTGTGTCACAGGGATTTTAGCGCCAAGCCGTTGGCTGCGCTGACCGGTAACCGTGCATTCTGTCGTCTGTCAACCAAGCAAGACTAGAAACCGTTGGAGTACGTACTGCTCGATCCAGACGAACAATGCATGCTGATTTAAATCTTGGTGCATTCCATTACGATGCTAATTATAATTACAGTCTTCTAAACAATCCTGTTTAGGCACGTTATATAAAACTTTGGAATTCTATGCAACGGTTAAAAGCCCTACACAATCGCCGGCTAAATAGAAAGTCTGCCTGGAGCGATAACGTCTTTTGTAATTACGCATAGGTAGCAAACGGGATGGAAAAGAGAAAGCTGTAGAAAATCAATGGGACTGAGTGAGATAGCGTCACTCATATTAAATTAATTACAGCAAAACTAGTTACAAAGTCAATTTTTTAAAATTATTAACAAGTTTCTAAGGCCCTAGACGGCACAATTCCGTTCTTATATTTTATATATTCGAAAAAATAATTTGTTTCAACTCGAACGGTGTGACGGCACAGCTGCGAAATGACGTCTTGTTCAAATCCTATATTTCCAAGTCGCCTCGATAGCACAACGGTAAGGTGCTAAGACTGTTAACCAGAAAACTAGGGTTCGATTCCACTCGGGTCCGCCGCAAATAGATTTTTTAAATTTAAATATTTCCACGAGTGAATGCAAGAGAGAGACAGCAGCTTCGAAGAGCGAAATAGATCTACCAGTTTGAAATTCAAATATTTCCGCAAAAATTCAAAATTAAAAACAACCGCCGTGAGAAGTGCGCGCGCACCAAGATGGCCGACACCCCCGGGAAATTCAAATTCAAAAAATTAAACTTAGAAAAAATCGGTAAAAATTCAAATTTCAAATATTCCCGCCAGAAATCCAAGATGGCCGCCGTGTAATTCCAGAAGCAAATTAAAAAATCTAATGCGTAATTTAATCAGTAGCACATATGTAAATTACATATCAAACTTCATATGTGATTAATTAGATCAAACCGCGAAATTAATTAGATCAAACCGCGAAATTAATTAGGTCAATCCGCGAATAAAACCGCGAAATCCGCGAATAAATCCGCGAATTAAACCGCGAATCCGCGAATTAAAGGGGCGTGGCTTAATCGAATTAAAAGGAGTGGGGGATTTCTCGCCCTCTTCTACTGGCGCCAGTTGTCGTACACCGGCAACATAACATTTAATTAGAACTACTACACTTCAAGAAATCAACTTTAATAATTTAACGTCAGTACCATACATATCTAGTTCAAAACAAACATGATCAATTAAACAGGTTAGCTACCAATTATTATCATATGACAGATTCGCAACACTCAAGACGATTCCAAAATTCACAAAAAAAATGACTAAATAAGAGCGCCCGGAATCGAATTAGCGAAGTAAAAATAACATCACCTGATATTCAAAAGAACAATTCAGTACAATGATCCGGCGGTTCCGTCGTACGACGAGGCCTCATCGAACAGAGTCAATTACCTACATATGGCGCCGCATTCAAAAATAAGTTCTTTGCTCTATCGCTGAATAACGCGCATGCATAAACGAAACCACCGGAATACATTCTTGACAAATAGAAAAAACAATAAGTTCAGAGGATACACAAAGCAAATGATTACTAGTTATAAATTACCAGGCAAGTGACAGTTGCTTACTCGTTATAAAATTACAATGAATTTAAAATAATTAAACTAACATCAAAACGAACGCAGCGAGAAGCGCAAGGGTAATGACAACGATCCCGAGTATGAAAAAAAAGTTGAATGAAGTACCCCGGATAAGTCGCAATCGGGTGCGAACGGATTTGTGCTACCAGGTGTTATAGTTTTTCTTATCATGTGTAGCCCAATAAACGGGGAACGCCAACGAACAGCTCGCTCAGCATTCGAGAAATATTGTGAGGTTGATCGAAAAATGGCCAAAAAATAAATCTGCCAAACGCGCGACCACGTGAAGGAAGGGCGATAACAGCCCTGTGTCTGATATTTTGGGCAATCAACTTGTGGTTTTACTTCCAAAATATTATGAAATCCTGGTTCGATCGGATAGGCAGCAACGGAATCATAACATCAAATCCGCAGCTTTTACCAAAAGGAGCTAAAATGCATCTTACAGCATCGGAAGTAAGAACTCAAAAATTCCAATTGCAAATCCTAAAATGTTCAAAAAATATATCGGCGACTTGATAAAGACATGTGAATAGTTGGCGAAAGTATTGTCAAAATTAAGATGGGAAATAATATTTGAGAACCGTAACACCCTCCCCCCTTTCTTAGTCTTAGCCAAAAAGTATCTGAAAATAAAATACGGAAATGACTTTGTTACATTTAATAATTCACAATAAAATTTAAAAATATATTCGAGATATCATGTTAAATATAATAATTTAATAATCCATGATGTTGCTACTTCACAAAAAAAATTATATTCAAATGGGTACCAGAGAGACATCATGAATTGCCTTAGAACGTCACCAAGATTTTGAGAGATTAAATAAATACCATAATTCAAACAAAAAACCTTCGGTTACCTTACATTGCTTGTTTTCAACAATTTTGTATTTGTCCTCGTTCTACAAAGATTCATGTAAATCGCATGCTTGTTTTGCATTCAATTGGTAGTTTATTCTAAATCCATTGCGTCGCGAGCCATCGGTTTTCCAATGGTACATATTTAAAAAGCAAGTAGTGAATGTGAAATTACCGTTTAGTGCAGTAGTTCTAACTTGGAACGTAAATAAACATCTATTTTAATCATGCGGCCAGCATAAATATAACAGTTGCCCGCTGGAAGATACTGTAAATTTGATTAGTCACTACGAAATAATGAGGCATAAGGTGGAAAAAGTAGGTTACCACAGCACACTGTATGATGTCACTTAGTTGAGGCTTCCCTACATTCCAAAATCCTATATTTATATACATAATTTAACTTAAATTACTGATGCAACCCGGGTTTCCTTAACTTTTATTTTGAAACATCGGCTGAATTGTTACATATTAATTTTATATTCTCTCGGCTGGATTTAGCTTCCACACATTATAGTTTCTTATTATCTGCAACCAAGCTAGGTCGATAACATACATATATCAAAATACGAGTCAATGCAGTTTTCGTAAGCACGTAGTATGAATGCAGCACGTGTGTCGTAAGCAACATAAAACATAATGCACCGCTTGCAGTACGGTTGAATCATCAGTTTAAATATGCAAATAACTTTATCCTGAAAATTTTCCACGATTTCTTTAATGGTGCCATTATAAAACCACCCAAGGCGAACCCAAATTAACAACTGATTTTATCCACCCTGGTGGATTCCTTTTATTACAATTGAGGAACAAAATGCAATATTCGTTAAAAAAACAAGACAGCAAGGCATTGTGAGTGTAAAAACAGTCAGAGTCAAAGGTCTCCCATAGAAGGAGAATCCATAGAACTGTAAGCTACGTTTAAAGCAATTAATAATGCAAGAATCCGCAAGATAATACGAAACGATTATGGAAGACCTTTTGTCTCCCGACCGTTTTTTAACACAGAGTCAAAAGGTCTCCCATAGAAGAAGAATCCATAGAACTGTAAGCTACATTTAAAACAAAGAATAATGCAAGAATTCGCACTTAATAACAGAAAAGACATGTGCCAGGGAGTTAGACAAGTCATTAACTCTATCAATTGAAGATTTATTTAAGAAGCTGCCATGGGATAAGACTAGAACAAACATCGATAGAAGATATTTGAGCCACCTCCGATTAGATGATGACATTGCGTTGGTAAATGGTAGACTGAAAGAACTACAGGAAATACTATACGAACTCAAGACAGTATCCGAAGATGTGTGTCTAAAAATGAACTTGGAAAAAACCAAACATATGACTAATGACGATATCCAAATACAGGTCGCGAGTGAAGAAATACTGCAACTTTGAAATAACCAAAAACTCGCATGACTTGGACAGCAATGGAAAGGCTAATGTACATCTTAATAAATCAAAAATTGCCATAAACCCTAAGAGAAAAGTTTTTACCAGCGGAATCCTTCTAGTAATGGCACACGGCAGGGAAACCATGACACTCACAATTAAGTCCAGGTTAAGAACAATTCGACGAGCTATCGCACAGAGCATGCTAGGTGTGCACGGCATCTACAATGAAGAAATCAGAAACAGAAGACGTCGGCGTAGGACGACTTTAAAATGGGAATGGGCAGGACAGACGTGCTAGACGGATCGTAGACACGGAATTCCGAAGTCTGAATGGCTATTGTAAACCGACTGAAACTGAGTGGATGAATACTGGTACTTCCCTATTTGTCCTTATATAGCTTCTCACCGAATGCGCCAATTCGGAGAGTTAATTGCTTCTTGACAACCCGCTAAAAACTCTCGCTTTCTGCGAAGTACCATTAGGCATTGTGTCCGATTTCTATGCCGGAGAATTCCTTTATTACCCTCTTACCCAAGCCGGACGTTTGATCCGTGAGTGTTCTGTCCAAACGCTTTGCGTCAGCAAGATGAATGTATCACGCCTCCTGATCTAGCCGGGTTGTCACGGAGTTCCCTCGATCCTCGAGTGAACGATCGTAAAAGGGTATGGAGACTACCTGCAGTTTACTCTTGGCGCCAAAGGGGTATAAACATTAACAAGTAATGCCCGTGGTGCGTACAACGAATAATTTTCCACATTAAATATGTAAATAAATTGAGAAGATATAAATAAGTACTAGATACGTGGAAAATAACATACTTATCAAACAAACAACATGGTTTTATGCACCTCGCTCTTAATGACATTTTTGAGGAGGTACAAATATGCTCTATTCAATAGCGTCACAGCCAACTATGACTTCATCAATGACATTTTAACTAAATAAAAGCACACAGAAACGATACAGCGACGCCATGATAATGTTTGCTTCGAACCAAGTAAATTCTACTTCTTCATATAAAAAACATAAAAAAATGGTAATTTATAAATGTTGAGCATTTAACCAAATATGTGAAAGTGCTACTTGAAAAAAAACTAAACAAATGCCACTACTTTTTTAATTGTAACATTTACAGAACTAGCCTGTAAAACCCGCAACATTTGTACATCATGTAAGATCATTGTTACAAATAACTCTAAAATGTAAAGAGAAAGAATCAACAAAAATTCTTCCTTTATTAAAAAATTGCATTTAGAACACCGTTATTGTTTAAACATAATTAAGTTATGTCAGTTACAGTTTGAAGTCAACTGCACATTTAATTTCCTAAAAATTGCAACACACAACGTGCAATCCTTTGTGCGGCAGTGAAAAACTTGCATTACCCTCGAATGGGTTCACACAAAGGAATGTCCGAACAAACAGCCATCATGAAAGACAATCCAGTTTATCACGCTTGGTGAAACAGCTAGAAATTCGAACCAAGCATAAAAACTAAAATCTTAAAGCAGTGCATAAAACTACACCCGCCATTGAATATATGAGGAAAATAATAAAGCAGCGGAAGTGCAAACATGCTATCGTATTTCTTTGGGTATTTTGCCACACTACAAAATGCAAAATATTAGAACCTGAAGGTTTCAGAAAACAAATCTACTTCCGTTTTCAGCAATTAACTTATAGTGGAAGCGGTTAGCAGTTACATTTGGAAGAAAACTGCACTTAATGATGAAAGCAAACGGTTTTCAGGGATTATACAAAATACCTTAAGGAACGGTTTTGCCGGCAGTACCCAAAATTTCTTCCCTTAGTGCTCAAAATGGCAGCTATTTTCCATATTTATTGTAAAAATTAAGTAAAAAAAAATTGTTAACGATAGCGGCTGGTTGGGAATCGTAACCAACTCAGGAATTATTGAAAAAGGATCAGCAAAAGGTGTTCTCAAGGTATATCAATTCAGAACTAAGTTAAATCTCGTAAATTTCTCGATAGTACTTAAACTATGAATACTTCATTATAAACTGTTTTTGTAGGTTACTCATATTACCAAGGCTCGGTTTATGCACCAGGTTACAGCTGCTGTGCTTTACACTTTAATGATTGAAGCCTATGAAATACAAAATCCAGATAGACAGAAACCTTTTGAGGAATGGTTATTACAAATCTCGCTTGATTCACCAACCGTTATGTTCTGGCTTATGGTTTTTAGTTTTGAATTTATTTTACTAAATTTTGTCAGATCAATAAGACAAGGCGATTATATTTTATTTAAGGAGAGTTTACAGCAAATGATGTCATGGTTTTTCCTGTTCCAGTTCACTTGAAGGATCTAGAAGACTTGGAAGTAAAAGCTCCATCTGTCCATGCCGAGTTTTGTAAAGGTTTGTAAATAAAGGAATATTTGACCGTAACATAGTAATATTTAGTAATTAAATTTTTAGGCTATTTTGTAATTCATAAGTCATCTGGATCATTTTTGGGATTGGCGATAGATCAAGCTCATGAACAAAATAATGCATTGGTAAAAGAATCTGGGGGAGCTATTGGTCTTACTCAAGATCCGGCATCTCTGCGACGCTTTACTGTTGCTGGTCCACAAATAAGTTATATTTTGAAAGAATATGAGTCCCATATATTTAAACCAGCTTTTCAAAGAAAATACTTCGAGTATTGTATTGCAATGAAAGACAGCTTTACACAAATGGGTAACCCATTCCTAGAACACGGCAAAGAACTGGTAGCTTTAGATACACGGGTAGTTGCAACACAAGCCTCAGCCGAGGCTTTATACAGTTTAGAAAAATCCGGTAAAGACATGTATGAATCATTTATTAAAGAAAGATTTGCAGAAGGTACAAAATCTATTCATGACCCTATAAAAAAATTAAATAAAGATATTCTCTGCGCTGCAAACAAAAAAGTCTGCAAATGCAATTAGAGAAAATACTTTAAAGGGTGATGTCCATCTATTTTCAAGGCTTTTTATAATTGCAAGGGAACGTCACCTTGATATAGACGTTTTTTTTAAGTGTGAGAATCATAACTACCCGCCCTCGTTATCGGCTAACGGACTACTACGCCAAGGAACGAAAGCGGACTTGGCTGAAAAAATGGAGTCTTTAGGAGGTGCACACGATATTCCTGAAATGTTTGATTGCATTATTTACGATGGCGCAGCATTAGTACAAAAGATCAGACCTAAAAATTCGAAAACATTTCAGGAATATTTTGATATAGACCTGAAGGTCTATGTAATGCGGGATGTTCAAAAAACAAAATGTAAAAGGCTTGATTTTGTTTGGGATTTGTATTTGCCAAATAGTTTAAAAAGACAGGAAAGAGAGGGTCGAGGAGTTGGGTCTCGGAGACAAGTTTCACCCAACACTTCTTTGCCTTCGGACTGGTTCAATTTTCTTCGAAACGGAAACAATAAAACCGAGTTCTTCCTATTTCTTGCAAATAATCTTTTAAGTAACATGCCTGAAGTAAATGTAGCAACAAATGTTGATCAAGTGGTGTATGCTTCTAGTGATAATAATTTTTCCTCTATTGTGGGCAAAGAGTTTTATATTGAGGAAGCTGATGCTCGTCTAGTCTGGCACGCAAGAGATATGGCAGAACATGGTGCTACATGTGTATTGGTAAGGTCCTCAGACACCGATGTCTTGGTTTTATTTGTGTCATATTTTGGCATTCTAAAAGAGAGTGGATTAGAAGAGTTGTGGCTGCTCACCGGAACAGGAATAAAAAGTCGATATGTACCGGTGCATGCTATAGCAGAGGCTCTTGGTAGAGAGAAATCTGAAGCCCTTCGTGGATTTCACGCTTACACTGGTAGTGACAATACGTCATATTTTGCGTCTAAGGGTAAGAAAACGTGTTTTAATGCGTGGCTCTCTCATCCGGAAGTAACACCAGCTTTTGCCATGCTATCCTCGCCATTATCAGTGATGTCAGACGAAAATATGAAACTTTTGGAAACATTTACATGTGTTTTATATGATCCTCATACTTCGTACACGTCTCTACATAAAGTACGGAGAGACCTTTTTGCGACCAAGAACAAGCTTGTACAGTTTATTCCACCAACTTTTGCGTCATTAGAGCAACACGCACTTCGTGCAATGTATCAAGCAGGTCACTTGTGGGGAAATGTGATGACAAGTGATCTTAAGCAGCCACCATCGCCATCTTTGTGGGGTTGGCAATTATCAAATGAATGTTGGGTACCTCTATGGTTTAAAGAAAATTAAATTTGGAAAGACCTACCATGACTTGATCGTTGTGGCTGCAAAAAAGATTGCAACACAATGCGATGTGTTTGTCGCAAAGTTGGTCTATTTTGTACACTGCAATGTAATCCGTGTAGAGGAAAATGTGAAAATAATAATAGGTTAGTTCTTTTATGAAGGTGGACATACCTAGATCTGATTATTTTTCCAAATTTCCTATTAATTTTAAACTTAATAAGTTTTTTGTCTTTTAGATTTTCTTCGACCAGTGAAGACCGTGGCGCCAGCGTGGCTCAGATGGTTAGAGCATCGGACTGCGGCGCGGAAGTCTGGAGTTCAAATCCCAGATCGATGCCTGGCGGGCGGCCTACCCAGTCGCTTTAAATAATTGGGAACCTGCGTTCGAAAGAACAAGGGGTAATAATGCGGCTGTCTAATGCGTGGTGCTCACCACATTACCACGTGCCATGAATTTGACACGCGACAGCCGCACAGAATAATAATAACCAGAAGGATATCTCGTATTACCTGACCGCCGGCCCCTCATAGCCTTGAGACGTTTCTACCCTGAAATTCTACCCTGAAACGGCCAGTGTAGGTAGCGGCTTTGGGGAGAGCCCATGGAATACAAAGGTTCGAGGTCACCCGTTGTCGGCGTCGACATCAATGCGGTTGTGTGGAAGATATCCTTCTGGTTATTATTATTCTGTGACAGCCGGGTGTGAAAGCGAGGATACGGAAGCTCTAACCTTCCGCCTTGCAGGCCAAGCTCCTTCATGGGGTGTTAGTGCCTCACCATTATATTACTGAAGACCGTGGGTTCGAAGAAAATGTTTAATAAATCATTTTTATATTTTATATTTTTTTAAGAAAATAAAGTTGTATAATGCAAATTTGCTGAGCTTTTTAGTTATATAACGAAAATTACCCACTAAAGAATTAAGAAAAGAGAACAAAATTATTTTAAATCCTTATTTTGCTGTTTTCTACTTTTTTTATTTTTGAGCTACGCCACTGGCATATTTCCCATGAAATTAGTTTTTTTTTGTGATGTTTAGATTAAAAAATATGTCATTTCTTAATTTTAATCATAAAATCATAATATATTTATATTAAGAATTTAAAAATTAATTTTTAATAATTGTTTTTGAAATTAATTTTAAATTGCCGCCATCTTGAATTCTAAGGGATGGAATTTGGGGTACTGCCGGCAAAATTGTTCCCTAGGGTGTAATACGTTATCCCTAAAAGCCGTTTGCTTTCATCATAAAGTGCAGTTTTCTTTTGCTATCCGCTTCCACTATTAATTAAATTACAAATTAACTAGGAGAACTTAAGTTTATTTTACTGGAAATGTATGAGGGTACGAATAACCTCCCCAGTAAACAGCGTGACAACTGATAGCCAACTACTAGAAACTAGATTATATCGTTAAGAATGGATAGCCTACTATTATTTGTGTGGACATATTATCCATTCCGTCTTAGCTAAGTAAAATACAGATTGTCATAAATACGCTTTGAACATAGGAAATTAATGAGTACGACAAGGAAGACATAAACAAAATGAGTAGCAGGACAAAGATAGAATGTAATCATGGCTAGGTACATTTTTAAACTAAAATTAAGTCAATGAAACAAAGAAACACTTCTATCAAATATTTTATCTGTCATGAAAAGTAGTGAGGTTTAGATATGCTATTGTTTACTATTCACATAATTATTTTAATTATTTAAACGTCACTTAATACTCGCAATGACAGATAAAATATTTGACAGAAGTGTTTGTTGGTTTTATTGACTTATTTTAGTTTAAAAATTTACCCAGCTACGATTACATTCTATCTTTGTCCTGCTGCTCATTTTGTTTATGCGTTCCTTGTCGCACTCACTAATTTCCTATGTTCAAAACGGATTTCGGGCAATTTGTATACGCAGTTTCTTTAATTTTACGTCTGATTGATATCGATTCCTTAGTGTTATGCCAATGCATTTTGAGATTGTTATTCAAAGCATGTTCTTCATGTTTGACCGATATAGTATTTCCCGCATTCACCTTTGAATGTTGTTCTTCGTTGAACGGTTTCGTTTTTGTAAGGATCGACCGTAAGGTATTCATAGTTTTGGATACCGTCCTAACATTAAACCTATTTCAAATTCGATTAATTTTGTCAGACATGCTTGGAATAGAAGGTACAGTAAGAGTGTTATATTTTTGAGTGCCATTTATCTGTAAATGCGTATTATTGTTTCGTGTATCGAAAAACATACCGAACAGTATTCTCGGGCAAACCATGATCTTTTCGAACATTTATAATAAATCCTTTCTCTTTTTTGAAGATTTCATTATTAGAACATATTATCTACTACAGCTATTTTACTTCCAATACCGTAGCACACACTTAGGAAATAATAAGATTTGGCAATAAATTGTAAATCGCAAACTAACAATTAAATCCCGACCCAGGGTAGCAGATTGTTTTAATTGAAATGTCCAAATCTGTGTAGGCGTACTTGCGAGCCGCATTTCTTCTTCGGTTATAATTTTAAGCCCCGGCCTTTTAATTAAGCTTGAAAGGTATTTGATCATTTTGTACCGCACTATACAAGTACAAATTACAATACAATGCTGCGTTAATATTCCGGATCTAAATGCGCAGGTAGCTTTAATCACCATCGGTTAATTTGAACGACTGTTACGTTGGCAAATAAAATGGCTGCAACGATGCATTATGCAACAAAAACGATAATTTTAAGTTTCACAGCTGCTTGGTGTAAACTGTGAGTAAACCATGAGTTAATTGTTTACCATATACGCTCGAGGAGCAGTCCTTACACATTTAATCGGCAAATGCGCAGTTGCTTACTATGCACGATGCTGTTTTCGGTTTTATATGCAGCCTGCTTGGTTTATAGTTCTGTTTACCCTTTCAATACGATTCAGTTCCAATTACTATCATTGCGTTTCATCATTGAAATTAAATTCTGTCCGAGGCTCGCATCAAGTATCCATAATTAACCACGTGAGCGTGAATTCATAAATTGAAGCACATATAGTTAGCCAAATTATTCAGCTAACCCCGAGGTTGAACGAATGCCATACACGACCGGCTCTTCGGCTGAAATTGCTAAACTGCATTCACTGCACGTACTGCTTCATTTTTTATAGATCCTAATCAAGTAATGAAAATATGAGTAAACCTTTTGTTTTTACTTAATTTTCCAGCACAATATTTCTTGTGTGGCTCCCATAACATACCATTTCACTACTCTCTTATAGTTTTCTAGATTTTAGCTCTGCTACAAGTCCTAAAGCTTTCATATCTTTTCTTTCTCTGTGCAGTTGTCCCCATTGATTAACGATCATTCTCATCGTCATACCATCTTCATCCTGATCTTTCTGTAGCTTATCAGTTTCTATCTTCATCTAGGGCGTTTTCTTTAATGGAGGATTGGCGACGATAAGACGCTTCTCGAATATCTGCTGTTCTTAATATTTGTTTAATCTAAAAGACACCACTGATATTTTGGGCTTTTGGCTCCAGGTAGAAGGACGAGGGACACAGGAGCGAGCCGACAAGTGTCCACACACACACACATGTGCGGGCAGTTTCCAATTCACATTTGTCGTAACAAGTTGTTTTCAATATTTGGTTAAGTTTGTTGGGAATAAATAACCTTAAAATCAGCGAGAGTTTTATTGGTGCTTCAATTAAACAATACGAGAAATTAAGAAGCACAAACCTACAATATTATTTCCGGTCGACTGTTTCATGGTTTGAAGTCATGACAATTTTTTTCTTCCTTCAATTTTGCATTTAATAATCAATTTGAGTATGTAATATTTCTGGTTTTTGAGTTGATTGCAAATAGCTGCTTCCATTTAAAATTTCAAAAATTCTAGCTGACGGCAGGTCCTTCTAATCTTAACAGCTTTCTTCTTCTTTTTCCTCGTTAGTCCAGTGGCCTGTTTAACCACAGCGTTGTGGTTCTATAAGCTCTCTGCTCCTAAGCGCGGTAGATAGCTAGCCTTGTAAGTCGAAATTAATACCGGGTGGCTATAAATATCTGAGATCCCGGTAGCCATGGAATTAGCTACTTATAAATGTTGGTTAGCATTATACATATTTCAATTATAATAAGTAATGGTATGAAATGTAATAAAATTCAAATAAGAGGAGGGGAATGTGCCCCAGATTCTGCAGTTTAGCCTACCACTCGATTATAAAAATATCCTGTTCTAACTCCATTACTTATTGCAATCTGTAATAATTTTTGGCAGATAGGAATTTTAGTTGTGATGACATTAATGACATTTAGTTTAGTTGGATTTATCACTTTAATAAAGCGGTGTTGATTCCAAAGGTAATGTGATATCAGATATTTATGGCCACCCGGTATAATCGTGTCGTTAAATGTCCATTCAATTTGTTGGGATACAATTTTGAATTTTAACCTTAGGTTCATCGCCCCATCGATTGGAATTTGAATAGAATTCGCCGTAAGAACATGACAATATGGATGCTGATTACTGTAGGTTGACATGATGAACTATTAATTAAGATTTTTTGGACTATTCGCTCCTATATCTACAGTGAAATCAGTGGCGTAACTTGGTACCCGCAGACCACGCGGCCGCGAGGGGGGAGGGGGAGGGGGGCGGAAGAGCCCCCTAATTTTCTTTTTCTTTCATTCAATAAACGCAAGCAGAAAAAATCTTCCTATTTTTACTTCCTTTTACGATAAAGGAAGTATTGGATTTACCCAAAAAATTCGAAATTGAGTTTTCAACAGATCTTCACGTTTTAGAATCCCTTGAACCCAAAAAACATGTTTTTGCTCACTGGTCTGTCTGTCTGTGTGTGTGTGTGTGTCTGTGAACAGAATATCTCAAAAAAGAAAAGGCATATGGCGTTGAAATTTCGTATATAAGTTCTGCGTACTATCTAGATACGACAGCAAGCTTTTGAAGAAAATAGCATAACCGGAAGTATAGTGCTTACTGTTGTGATTTTTCAGTTTTTTTTCTATTTTTTCAAAAACGGCTTTAAGACGCGCACTGCGAAATCTTAGTTCAAGACACATTATAAGAGGGCGCCACATAAGCTATTTTATTTTCTGATTTTTACCCAAAATATAGCAAAGTAAGGAAACCTAAATTTATTTTCTTAAAGAGAAGACATTATTCAATAGATTCCACTAGTTGGATTTATGATTTGTTCATGACTTTTGCCGTTATTGGCATCTAGAATTGTAAAATTATTGGTAATATATTAGATTCTAACATAATGGAATCTATTCACCTTGTAGTTCAGTACGTTCTTCTAAAATATAACACCATTATTGCAAGTAACAAATACAAAAACCAGAAAATAAGTTTTTTTAAACGGCCTCCGCCATGTTTGTTGAACGAATTTATGAGTAAAAGTTCAACTATTATATCACAGATGGCGCATACAAGGTCAGTGTTCACTCATTCCTGAAATCGTTTCTTGCTGCGAAAATGCAGTGGCAATAACCAACCTTCATATGTCTGAGGGTCCAAGAGAGCGTCACAAATCAAAGGTTGACAGCGGGGGGTAAAGAGATTAAGATAAGCAGCAACCATACTCTCGAACAGCAAGTTCAGCAGGTACTTTTTCGTTACCACGCCAGAGAAATTTAACATAAAACAAGTAGCAGCAAAACATTTATTTTTCGACATGGCCAAACAATTTTTTTGCAATTACCTAAATACCTATTTCCTATCCATCTATTGATCATTTCCATTGATTAAAATTATTTCATACATACAGGGTGTTTTTAATAGTTATACAGATATTTTAAGAGGAGGTAGTTTCCTAGAAAGAGTAGTTTAATGTTTTAAGAATAAAGTTAGAGTCACTGCTCACTGAAGTTATTAAAAAAAATAATATAATACTATAATAACAATGAATTAATTACTAATATAAGAAAAACACAAAAAGTGATAAAATAAATATTTTTTCTATTATCTAATTATTTAAATCGGAAAATTTTATATTTCTAATTGACAAATTTCGTTTAATTCTTGAATGCAGAAATTCATTAGAACATGTAATTGGATAAAGAATAATCTGCTCATTTAGACAACTGTAAAAGAACATTTACAGGATTTTTGTAACAGTAATTCATTAAAAGGGCTAGATTAAAGTTGCTAGAAGCAATTTAAATAGATAGTAATTAGAATTGAAAAATATTTCTCCTAAAACGCACCTTCCATAAAAAACGAAAATATTATGCAAACATACTACTTTTCGGTAAATAATAAAAAATTGAAAGGAGTAATTAATATTTTATATTATTTTTCCCAATTACAAATTTTTAAAGTGTCCACATAAAAAAATTTGAGCTTTAATATTAAGTCTTTGTATGTGAAATTTTGAAAAATATTTTAAAAATTGAAAAATTCATTTTAGCTAAAGTTAAAAAATAGGTGTTTTCTGGCCTTGATATTGTTTAGTTATCTAAAAATAACACTAAAAATCGCATTGAAGTCTTATCTTATTTGCGAAAAATAGCTCTTTTTGGATTTTGACAATTTCGAAAAATAGTCGCTGTAATCAGCTACTAGCAAATAGTCAGTGTAAGTTTGATGCTACTAGCAAATAGTCAGTGTAATTAGCTACTAGCAAATAGTCAGTGTAATTTTGATGCTATTGGTCGATTTGTAACTGTGGTCTCATTGCGTATGAATTAGTCGGCCTATTTCCACAGTTTATATTATTGTAGCGCGACGTTTGGGAAGCTAATTCTGCTTCCGTCATCAGGCGTAGTCTTGAGAAGGACTGATTTCGCACTTGGAGTTGGTTTTTAACTGCACAAGTACTTGACAAACTATGTTTACACGTAAATGTCAAAATTTGACATTTGATTTTGAATGATATCGAACCTGAAACCTTTCCATTTGTAAGTCGGATGCCTTACCATTACCACTGAGTCCCCGGAGGATCTGATATATGTAGTTTAGAACTTATATATATATGCTTCCCTTTTTGATTGTGAGTCGCGCTACAATAATATAAACTGTGGAAATAGGCCGACTAATTCATACACAGTAGACCTTTTGTCGAATAAAAATAAACTTACAGCTAATAAAGTGAAATTGGTATTTAACAACAGTTTTAATACTACCGCATTTGAAATTGGCATGTGCAAGTTACAAGCTTTTGTCTTCAACAGGCCATTTCAGAAAACGTTTTATTTTTTTACTAACATTTTTATTTACTTTAAGTACATCCATATTCCGTTATTCATATAGTAGCTAAGTACGTTCAACTTCGGATCGGTCCTAAAACCCTCAGGCAATTCTATTCTTTGTCTGAGGTAAAACCCGAAACTACAGCCCCCACAGCCTCTAAACCTGCACATCTATTTTGCATAGCTAAATTCTTAGAATCGCCAACGATCGCCGCGCCCACTATAGTTTGGTAGTTAAAAATGGAATAATATTTGCTTTATTTGCTAGCACTACTAGCTCTGCCCTCTATGAAGGCCAGCTGCAGTCCATAGCGAAGTCTTGAATCAGAGATTTGTCCCCGCCACTAAAGGCACGCTCTTAAGAGATAAGTGATTTTCCAGTTGAATACTTCTAAAAGGGGTTTCTTTTGCTTTTTCCTATTTTTTATTAACTCCTATTTTAAATAGAACACCCGGTATATTATTACATTTTTGAATTCAGCTTAAAATTTTAGAGAAAAATTTTCTCTCCAACTAACGCTCTATTTTGTACCGTTTTTGTAGAATTTGTAATTTTTGATTTTTTTTTATAATAATGGGATGTCCACGCAAAAGGCAAAAGTAATTTTGAATTGCCGGACTATAAATTCATAGATTGTTTTGTAATATCGGGCATAGGTGGCGAATTTTCTGCATTCGTAAGGCTAATTTGAGTTGACTTAATTGTAAGAATTCTATAATTTAACATGACTTATAGAAGATAGACTATAGAAATTTGCATTTGCAAAACAATCTTATAATCTAGATAAACTAAAAGGGTTTAAAAGCGTGAAATAATTTGCTAAGTTTTTAATAGTTGATAATCGGAATTTATCATAAATTTTTCCTGAAATTGCGACCGCACTGTAATCATTTTTAACATTACCTGTTTCGGTCGCTTCAGCTGAAAGAAGCTTTTATGAATTAAAAGTTATGTCAGAAACAGCATGTACTAGGAAAGATTGGAAAACCTTTCCTTATTGTCCACTGAATCGGAGATAACTGATAAAATGGAATTGCAAGAGACTATCACTCATTTCGCAAACATTAAGGCCGGCTAGGCGTAAGC